>SMSQ01025469.1:19592-58729 GCA_019453375.1 Ctenoplectra terminalis | reverse complement strand
TTGATAGACTTGTGAAAGCGTATATATACGCCTTTAGCAGTCAAAGAATTAAAAACCGCACGAATTTATTAGCCAACCTAATACATCAATTGTTTCACAGTTATGTATGATTCTCAGTTTTGGAAAAGCAATCACAGCTTATGGTCATGGCGCCTTATCAACAGCTCACACGGTGCTGAGAGGTGCTGAAATTTTTATGGCCACTGCTGTATTTACAATAATTAAAATTAATTAATTCATCCTTATTAATTCTTAATCCAGCGCTCCGCAGAAGTTTCAAAATATATGTATGTAATCAAGATTTCGGGTTAGGTTCAGATTAAGTTTGTTTGTTTGGGTCAAGGTTTGTTGTCACGCGACTCGAGCACATGATACGATCCTGATATCATGCAGCTGTTCGTATCGTAATGTTATCCTTCGAACCGAGGACTGACGTACGCGTAGACGACAATGGACAGGTTAGACTAGCGGACTTCCTAATTACCGTTGACCGGCATATGATTGCACAATCTACCTGACCGTCAACGAACACAATCCTACAGGTCGTAGACAGGGCGATAGGAGATATCCGCAAAAGTTGACGAACTTTCACTATTGGACATTTCGTTTCTCCTGTTTATTAATTTTTCGTAGCAAGATGTATTTAGAGAAGTGGATGGATAAGTGTTTAATATTTAAAAAATTGGAAAAAGATTGGACAGAGCTCCGAACGAAGCTTTTGAACTTTTTGAAGATGGAATTCTTAGAGGTTTTAAATTTGAACTTTACTTTGAACTTTCAGAATTGTCAGAATTCTTAGAACCTTAAGAATCTCAAAATTTTTTAGAACTCTCAAAACTCTTAAAATCTTCAGGACCTTTGCAATCTTTAGAATTTTTAAAAATTTTACAATTTTCAGTAGCTTTAGAATTTTCAAAGTTGCCAGAAGCTTTAAAAGTCTCAGTCTCAGAATTTTAAAAATTTTCCGAGCTTCAAAGCATCAACTAAAACTCATATCGAACAGTATCTTGCATGAATCACTCTCGCAAGGGAACATCGGAGACCGATACACACCGAGTTTGACGAAACTTTGCACAAATGTGCTTTAGACCTTCGTAACAATATCTCCGTACTTCATTGCTGCCCGTTTTTTACTTTAAGATAGAAATCAACCCTTTTATCCGATTCTACCCTTCTATATAAATGTATCAATTTATAAATTGTAAACGACAAAAGATATTAAAAAAGGAATGAAACAAAAATTATATTGTTTCTTATGGCCTATAAATCCATGCGAGAAATTTTCCGCAAAAATGATTTTTTTATGGAAACTGAGACCCCACTTTTTTCTGAAAAATTTCTCGCATGGATTTGTAGACCGCAAGAAACAGTATAACTTTTGTTTCAATGATTTTTTAATATCTTTTGTCGTTTACGATTTATAAATGTTGGATTATTGCCAATATTAGTTAAATAGAAACTATTAGTTTAAGACAAAAATAAGTGTCACTGTTCTTAGGAATGTCTTTGAATNACAGTATAACTTTTGTTTCAATGATTTTTTAATATCTTTTGTCGTTTACGATTTATAAATGTTGGATTATTGCCAATATTAGTTAAATAGAAACTATTAGTTTAAGACAAAAATAAGTGTCACTGTTCTTAGGAATGTCTTTGAATAGACAAAATAATAGGACTGCCAGATGTGTCGTGTAAAAATCAGAAAGTCTGGGCGTTTGAAAATATAACCGTCTCCAGGCATAAGTGGACGACGGTTTTCCCTTTTTGAGAGCCCAGGTCAGTTTAGTTAACACTAGAACTACCGACGATTAAAGTAGACTTATTTGTATGAAAGAAATAAAAATGATAGGTATTTAAAAAAGAATCTATAATAAGGATAACAATTCTTTGTACATATTTTTTACAAAAAGTCATAGAAAATCCCCCAAAATGCATCGTTGTATTTATAAAATTTCTATAAGAAATTATGAACCAATCATTTTGACTGGTTCGGTAGTTTTAGTATTAAAATAGAGAGTTCCACGAGTAAAGACGTTGCTTGCTAAGCTAAAATAATTAACACAGACATAAACGTAACCAATATTCCAATGATAAACACTTATATAGAAGGATGAAATCGGATAAATGGGTTGATTTTTATCTTAAAGTGAAAAACGGGCGGCAATGAAGTACGGATATATTGTTAAGAAGTTCTAAAGAACATTTGTGCAAAGTTTCGTAAAAGTCGGTGCGTATCACTTCCCGATGTTTCCTTGTCAGTGAATGGCCACGTAAAATTTATAATCGCGTTGGCGATCTACGTCAAAAGTAACAGTTAATTTATCGAACGAACATTGGTGTGTCGTAAACGAACCATCACTTTAAGTTTACAAAATTGCTAGAACGGCTGGGAAACGGTCGCCTGGTCCTCGAGATTTTTATCACGAGTCGTTCATACCGGGAATCATTGACGTCGTTATCTTTACTGCTACTCGACCATTCCGACCGCGCGAAACTCGCGCACAACAGAAGTCGCGGATCGTTTATACCCGCACTTTTAAAGCGTCTGTCGTTGCGGACCGGATGAAACAACGGAAATCGTTGATGAGATTTTGCGCGAGGGGCTAGACACTCACCATGGGGCAACTTTGTTACGCTGTTGTGCTGAATCGTGGTGGGGAAAAGAAAAAAAAAAAGTTAAGTAGCGCGAGCTTGTTCGAGGTACTTCTGTACAACGTGCTATGTTCGCGTTGCTCTAGTTTTAGTTTTCGCGTTGTTTTATTGGTTAATCTTCGCGAGCTGCATGACAATTGTTAGTTGTGCATAAATAATACAATGCGTGATAGTGGTGTAAAAAATGACAACTTCTTTTTTGTAAGTTTTGTTTTTTTATTATTTTTCTTATCGGGTATTTTTTTCCATATTATTGAGCTAATGTGGTTTTGAAAATAAAAAATTTTTTGATATTTTTAGAAAGATTCGTGGCGTTTGGAAAACATTATGCGATATGTATCATTATGTTTAATTTTGTTTTTGGATTTTTAGAGTTTTCTTTTTTTTAATAAGAGTTTGTTTTAGAGCGGTCACATTAACATTGAAGTCATTAGTGACAACTAAACGATACATGAATGGTTATTACAATGTTACAATGTTTTTGAACGTGAGATAATACATTTTGCTTATAGTGAATTTAGCAGGTTTATGTGTCTAAAAAATTCCAGTACCCTATGGGTGGTATAACTTCTTGTAGAATATGTTTTTATAGAAAAGAGAATTTCTTATCGCAGTACGATTTGTTGTTTTATTTCTTTGTGACTAACAGTTGGCAGGCAATTTTCGAAGGTAATATTTTTACCGGTACGATGCGCGCTAAGTTTCATAACATTTTGTTACTAGAAAATAGTGCTTTTTTGCGGTATAATATTTTTATATCAATTTATAGCACAAAATTATACGCGAAGTCAGTTTTTGAAGCCGAGGAATTTTAAACATTTTCGTTACGCTGTTTCCAATTCCAAAAATTAGTTTTTCAAGCCCAACTTTGGGGGCTACGTTTACTCATTTAGTAACCTCACCTGAACCTACATGTTCGTAAATACGTTTCACAATTAATTTCGAGATATGAAGCAGCATTTAAGCGAAGTTCCTACCTTATGTTTTTATTTTATTCAGAAATGATATTATGCTCGGAAAAAACTGTACTCTGCCATATACACGATATTCACTCATCCTAATACTCGTGAAATAATTTTTATAAATTCATTTATGAGTTATTTAAAACTAATTTTCATCACAATTTATGAATTGTAATTGTAATTCACAATTCGGAACAGTCCTTTTTAAACGAATCATGATAAATCGACATACAGTTGATTACAAAAGTATCCGATTACCGCAAATATTAACCTCTTTAAAATATCATTTTTCCCTCTCCATATATCCTAATTTATTTACAAAGCCTTATAAACTAAAATAAGCTTCCGAATATTTATCTAAATCAAATTTTGATTTTGTTCTTCATTTCGAAACCTGTACTTGTACATAGAATTCGCTTAACCTGTTAAGTGCGTTCGACGTGTATACGCGTCAGACCTAATCTCTTCTGCAGTGCGTTCGACGTGTATACGCGTCATGTAAAATAAATTTTTCTGACTAATAAAAATATAATCATTTCTCATTTTTTGTAAAAATTTATAGTAGGACCGTTTACCTTGCGTTTGACGTGTATAATGACGTTTTATACGTCATCGCTTGATTTTAACTCCGCACCCTGTGGTGGCCTTTGGAAACTAAATTCCGCACTTAACAGATTAATATCTAAGACAGGGATGAGCAACCGGCGGCCTGCCACACTTTCTCGTGCAGCTCTTCAAAGATTTTACATTTTGACTTTTAAAAATTGCTACAGTGTCCCGCAGCCTCATTGTACACCAGGCGTGTTAACTTAATTTGTCGAAATGATAGCGACATCATAGAAAATCTTTTTCCACATATATCTTTCGCCGTTTTTTAAATAATATTTCTATTAATGAGTGTTTTATTTATATAATTTTTTATACTAGGTTTATTTTGTTAATCAAGAGATAATTTGAGTTCATCGTTCAGTGTTTGTATTATCATAAGTTCCTTACATCCAGCCCGCATAACATTTTTTAATTTGTTGCAGGACCGTTGTAAAAAAAGATTGCTCGTTCCTAATATAAGATAACCAGATATTTTTGTAACCAACTGTAATATCGTTGTCCAAAAATCAACTCAATAATAATCGACTACTATCTCGAATACTCTTCGACGAAAAAACATCCCACTTCTCGAAATTGCCACTATTTGCGCTTGCATTAGGAACTCTTAGACCTCACCTTTGTTACTGCATGAACAATGGCAGCACGAACATCCCGACGACTCCTCGAAGAAGCTAGCTTCTTCCAAGCTTAACCGGCTTCGAACGTGGCCGAAGCTCACGTCTCACGAATTCGCAGCAGCGACCGTGAGAGAAAAGGAGGGCAGAGGTTGGAGTCGCGTCTACTGTAGCAAAATACCGTATGCATTATGCATGGGGGCAACTCTGTGCTCGTGCCAAGTGTGCCCTCGTGACTGCGTGGCGACTGCATGTAATTTAATTTAACAGCATCGTAAGAAACCCTAGCACCGGGTCCAGGCTCGTTTGTTTCCGGTAGCACGCGTCCTCGCCATCGGCCTGTCGCGATATTTCGATCCTCGAACGCCTCCGTTTCCCTTTATCCTCACTTTTTGTCCACGAATCTCCGATCAATCTTTGCCCCCTCTACTATTCAATCGAAGAACAATGCGAGTTTCAGTGGTTGTAGGCCAAAGGGGTGGGTAGAACAAGGTTTTGGAGGGGGCATTGAATACGCAGTTCGAATTGGGACGGCTGTTTTGATTTAATGATTCATTGTCGGGTTTAGTCGTGTAGCAGGTAATTGCTCGAGAGTGTTGAAAGAGGATTTTCCGGTGGTTCTTCGGTTTGCGGACGTTTAAAATTCGGATGAGATTGGAAACGGGAACGTTGCATTATATATGGAGCTGGTGGAGCTATGATTTTTTGGAATCACGAGATGCACGAGTCGAGACCAGTTTAACATGTTGTGGGGAAGTAAAGGAATCTGATGCGTAATTGGAAAATATTTCGGAATTTGGGAGCTTTTTGCTACTTTGTTATCGAAAGGCTAAGATGGAGGCGAACCAACTATGAAAATGTAGGAGTTTATTTGTTGAATTATATGTTCAGCTTGTGTACGGTAATGTTATTTCTGGCTTTATATGAAAATTAATGTATAGATATTGTCTGGAAGTTAATATTCAATTTTTAATCCTTTCATTTATGGTGCTCTGAAGACCAAAAGCATTTTCAATATACAGATTAATGCAGTTTTCGTTAATGTAACAGAAATATACGTATTGAAATTTAAGTATGCGATGAATCACGGTGTAACACATGTAAATGAAAATAAAAATAATTCTGTGTTACAAAAAATGTTCATGTGCGATTTTGGAAAACTATTACTTAATTTTTTTGAACGTATATATACGCCATTGGCAGCGAAAAAGTTTTAAAGATGTATCACATTAATTGAAATTAACTCTCGAAAAGTAAGAAGAAGCAACAAGTATCTGTAAAAATTTGAAGTTTATTGGTCTCTAAGTGAATTTAATAAAATGCAAGAAAGCAGGGAGATTTTTAATTTCAAGAGTAACAAAGAAGTCGTGGCCATATTATGAATTCAGTTGCATATCTTAATACAGAGCTTGATAATAACAGAAAGTAGAAGTAAAAAGATATTTAATAAAATGCTCCCTGAATTTTCAACATATTTCTGTATAATTTACTTAAGTTCCATTGATTGTTATGGATTGAATTAACGTGGCTGTCTGATTAATTAATTTTTTGTTCTTAACTGTAGTCTTAATTAAGAATTTCATTTGAATCCTTATTAAAAAAGCCCTTTATATAAAAGTGTAACTTAATTTACAATTATAATTTTAAACGCATATTTATCGCAATTTTCTCCTTTTTAATTAACTTCATTTATAAGGGGAACACATGAAACGTAACTCTCGGATTTTTATGAAACTGCGTAGGTTGATAAAGAATCGAAAGATGTACACTCGTGTACAAAATTAGGCGTGGACATTCGATAGTTCGTCAGATATTTAGCAATAAAAATTGAATTATCGATTTAGTTACAATTTAATGTTTGCCTTGTCTATAAACTTACTGTAATTTAATATCGTTATCCATTCATGAAGTGCGAATTATTTTTCATTTAATTGTCGTTACGATACATATAATCCATGAGAATGCGATATATATAACATAAAATAATAATAAATATTTACATATTTTGATGTATTAAATAGTATTACTAAAAACGAAAAAAATATAATATGGAAATTAAATTAAAACAAATTAAACGAAGAACAAAAGTTGGATTCATTGTTGGATTGGAACAATGGTGGATTCGAACCATCAACCCTTTGTTTTGCAGGCTACGTATTAATTCAATTTTTATTGATAAATATCTCATTAACTATTGAATGTCTACACCTAATATTGAACATAAGTGAACATTTATCGACCTGAAAAGTTTTATAAAAATTCGAGTGTTACACTTCATGTGTTTCTCTGTTTAGATATATTCGATGAAAATATGTACGAGGAAAATCTTGTTATATCTTACACTACACGTTGCATTGTACTGTATTTATCAAATTTGGACATTATGAAATTAATAAGAAATATTTTCGTATTTAATTATTATGGTATACAAAAAAGAAATTGATTTTTCTTTGCTATAGTACTACCAGCTGTGCTATGTGGTCGTAAGGATTGCACCTCCAACGTTAATTTAATAACGTAGGAATGTATTTGGAGATGAAGGATGTTGCAAAATATCAACTGTTCATAGTAACTTTAACAATTAACTTTAATAAAACCTCTGCGGTGCGGTTCTGACAATATTTTATGTAAAAAAGCCTCGCGACTATCTTTGCGTGCTCTTTTTGTGGATTCTGTGTGTTTGGAGCTAGATCAGCTCAAAGTAAAATAAAATGTCATTGGTGGTGGCGTGTCACCTCCCTTGATATGTGCCTAAAATGAGCACACCCCTAACTTCAAGGCAACAGTGGGAAAATTCCCAATTTGGGTCTGCCTCGGTGGTCGTTGGCCATAAATTAAAGAGCCTATGAAATACGCAAGGAAAGTCTACAGGCAACGCTAACCACAGATGCTCTAGTTAGCGAACTTGCTACAAAATATTAATATTAATTCAGTATTAATAATATACTTAACCGTCAGTCTTTATTCTTAAAACATTGACAGCCGGTGACCTAAGAGACATTCAAAGCCTGAGCGCCGGCAACGTTTCGGCCACTTAACACTAGAACTACCGACGATTAAAGCATACTTGTTTCTACCGAAAAAATCATAATGAAAGGTATATAAAAAAATACGCATTTGCAAGGGAAACAATGCTTTGTCCACATTTTTAACAGAAGATCACGGAAAATTGGCTGAGAGATTCCATAGTCAATTTATAAAATTTCTATAAAAAATTACGAATCGGTCATTTTGACCACTTTGGTGGTTCTAGTGTTAAATCCCAAACGCCGGCCTTATTCGGTTGTTTCTGGTCACTGAATAATAAAAAAAAATATATTTAAAACATTATATATTTTCGTAAAATAGAACATTTTATTTGCATATTCGTCATATACAACTTAACGGTAATTAAAAATAGAAACAGAATCGAAATTTTTAATTTCTAATTATAGAAAAAAATACAGTTTCTCATTTCATGGTGGAATTCAGAAATCCGCGTTTTTGCGGGGCCGGTGCTCAAGTGACAAACTCAGAAACCCGCGTTTTCGCGGGGCCGGCTGTTGATGTGTTAATAGAAGATTTATTTTAGTCTCGTGTATTTACCGAATCACTTTAATAAAGTCAAGATGTCCTCCAGTTTTACTTAACGTATAACGAAATATACGCCGCGGTTTAAGCATCGCGAATAAAGTAAAAAGTAGACGAGGAACAGCGAGAATGCGAAAAAGACAACAGAAGAGAAGTAGCTCGGGGTTAACGACACAGCAACGCCGAAGTCTATTGGATTTGCAAACTTGGCGGAGTTTTCGCGCGTGTCGTCATGCGCTTGAAATCTCACCGTGCGCTCGAAATCTCGCTATACTTCGCTTCCTCGAGAACGAGATTTCGATGAACTGGTAAGGGAAGACTTGAAGTTGGAAGGTTGTAAGAGATTCCTAAGTAGAATAAGCTGTCCTACTGTGAAAAGTAGGTTTTCTTTTCTCCCTTCGTCTGCTTCGCAAATACTTCAGGTTACTACCGGTGTTTATATTTTAGTTATTTACAGCTTAAACATCTAAGTTTTCGTTCTTTTTCTTCAATTAGCTTGTTTACAGATTTTCGAATTGCTATTCGTGTTTTCAACTTTCATTATTTATATTTTAAGAACGTCGAATGTTATTAAGCTTTTATATTAAACGTCTTTGTAACATAATTATTTTTGTTATACGAATTAGGCAGTATGAACACCTCGAACTTGTTAGAAAATAGTTATATTCGTATTTTCCATTGATTGTAAATAGCATATTGAGTTGCAACCAAGAAAATTGTTCGTGCTACAAATTTAATATTTGAGAAATGTGAAAAAATTTTATTTTTAATTTAATACTTTGTATTATATAGTAAAGAAAGTGTATAGTGTTGATATATTAATAATTTTACGAAAAAGTAAATACAGTTCAAATTTCATAGTCTACACGAAAAATAAGGTTCGCAAGAAGCAGTGAATTTCCTAAGATTTATTAAAAGGGTTGTATGCATACTGAAGCATATCCTCGGATTTTTTATAATTTAATGTATTATTTGATTAATATTATTTAAATATTCGTATGCATGTGATAACTATTGTTATCTAAAAAATAGTAGAAAACTAAAAAGAATCTTCTTAACACTTAGCCAATCGAATGGGAAGATCTCCCTGTTTTAAAATAAGTCGCTGAATAACCGAAATAATTTGAAATAAATCACTGCGTGACTAATTGGGATATATTTTATCTTTTTTTTTAGCAACGCGTAGTCTATCATTTTGTTTCTTATTTCTCTTTTATTATTCGATGATATTGAATTCCTGTTGTCGTACAGTTATTCGTGGCAAACGCGGTTGTCTATGTGTGAAGGTACAGATTGTGTAAATTTAAAGTATAGAAAATAAAAGACAGTATGTGCGATCAACAATCGAAATTCGATTATAGCTATTCGAGTATTATTATCGAGTTGTAAAATATATATTCACGGAAGAGCCAGAGTTCGCTATTGCGATTGTATGGTTCATATTCCAAGTTGTAAAAAGAAAGCATCGAGAAGTTGGAAGTAAAATACTGAAAGTTTGATCAGCCAACGAACGCAGCACTTTTTCTCTACGAAGGAAAGAAAAACGATACATTGCTTCACATTCAGTTTTAAACACGATACTGCAATGCTCGCTATCTGGTAAATTGCAGTTCAAACAGTAGTTGCACGGAAAGAATATACGAATAAAGTAACATCAATTCTTGTATATATAATGTACACGTATATTACATACATTCTATGTATTATAATTTATTTACGAACAGTAGCTGATCAGTTATACCTTATAAATGTAATAAAAAAGACAGACAACCTTCGATCGTTAAAAATTTAATTTTTTAATTCTTTATACAGTTATAAATTGTAATTGAGGTTAAGGTATTTACATATATAAATAGTTGGTTCGAAATATTCCGAGGAAAATGAGACCTCGAAACTACTTTTAAAAATATTCAGCTTGACACATTTTAGTTGGATTATTACCATATAAAGGGTAAACTGTCAGTTATAATTTTCTACATTTTACTATTAACATTCCAAAAAGATTTCCTATATATTGCCAAATACATTCAATGCGAGTGTATATAGTTCTACGCATAACTTCCACTTATCATCCGACTTCATTCTCTAATGGTTACACATCTTAATTTAATAACGATAAGTATTTCTTGTTTCTTAAATAGGCGAAAGAGGAGAAATAATAGATACCGTTTTCATTTAAGCAACTTTGTACTTTTATTTATACAAATTGTCCCAGACACTGTAAAGAAGACGGAAATGGGGGTTCCTGAGATGATACTAAGCAACTTTTTCTTTTGCAAAAATGTCAAATTCGGATTTGTTAACGAGTTACTAACGAGACACACTGACCAATCACAGAACGAGAAAGGCGAGCGGTCGTGTACGAGAGCGTTGTATCTGTGCCGCGCTTGACTTCGATGAGTAACTCAGAATGAATCGAAAAATTAAGTTTAACTTACCCAACCAGCAAAAGATTCGTCTACTGTTTATCACTGCACTGATTTTAACTCTTGATGAACGAAGTGATTTACAGCGTACCGAACAGCTAGATAGCAAATATACGACAAAACCGAACGTTATGACATTTACGGCGAGATGAACGTACCTATCAGTCGTCAAGAGTCAAGATCGGTACACTAACATAGAGACCAACCTTTTCAAGCAGCAGGCAAATCTTTTGCTGATTGAATAAGTTTAATTTAACCCTTTAACTGTGGGTTTGGTTTTTAAACCACATACTAAAATTATAGCCACAGGCGGGTGTTGTATATAAACAACATGTTTATTTTTGCTAATATCAAACAGCTAATATCAAATAAAATAAAAAAAATCTTTTAAAACAGAATATCACTTCAGTGATATAAAATTAGAGCGTTTAGAGCGATCGGCTGTGCTAAAAGTAGTCGCACTTAAAGGGTTAATTTTTCGATTCACTCTGAGTTACTCGTTAAAGTCAAGCGCGACACGGAGACAACGCTCTCGCACGCGACCGCCCGCATTTCTCGCTCTCTGATTGGTCAGTGTTTTCTGTCAATAACTCGTTAACAAAGCCGAATTTGATATTCTCGCAAAGGAAAAAGTTGCTTAGAATTATTTCAGAAAGCACCCCTTAAAGGTACTTACAGACCTTTCGCGACACCCTGTATAACAACACGATACATAAAAATAACAAAACCGTTCTCCATCTCTTCCGCACGCAACTTTTTTTTATTCATAGATCACAATTTCATTTTACATTTGATGAAATGAAGCAGCTAACATGGCTTAATACTTCAAGTAGAACATATTTAGACCGTCTTTACATATTATTTCTGAGTACCTACTGTTTGATATACTCGTGGTCGATCTAGCGATCGGTCGAGCTTGGTCGATTTTGCACGTGGTGTGCCGACTAAAACTACTCGAAGGACCACTCCCTTCGCAGGGAGACAAAAATAACTAAGTTCAATTCTAACTAATGTATTTACAAGTTACTCCTCTTGTGGAGTCTGGTGTTGATTGCGTGTGGTTTAAGCGAAGGCTTATTGAATTCTGCCATATACAACTATTTACAAAGCACACGATGCCTCGGAAGAGGTGCATCGGCGGGGATGAGGGACACGGATTGATCAATTACAATTTTCGGAGTAAGACGTTGGAGGTGGCAAAAAATATGCGATTGGTGTATACAAAAAACAAAACTAACGAAACTACGCCTCCAAGTCGACGGTCACTCTCAAGTACCGATAGACCATTGAGTGACGCGCGCGGGAAATCCGTGTCTCCTTAACAATACCGCAGCAGGTAGTAAATTTGGGAGACGCTCCGAAGCCGTTGAAACATACTAAACTAAACAAATGTGGGCAAATCTGGCATGCAGCTGATGAAACTAAACAAGTAAAGTGAATGGAAAAACTAAGTGGCTAGGCTACATTTGGCTAAAACCTAATAGCGCTGGCGCGAACACATTTGATAAAATGAAGCAGCTAACATGGCTTAATACTTCAAGTAGAACATATTTAGACCGTCTTTACATATTATTTCTGAGTACCTACAATATCCTATTTACCGTTCGATAAACGAATATTTCATCGCACAGAACTCTCAAAATAATTTATTTCACATAACACAAATTGCACGTTACACAACAATATAGCTATTATTGAAAAAAAATCCCACGTTAGTACGAGTTCTTCTTAACAATGACGTCATTTCAAAACCACCCTTATTACCGTCAAGTTCCCATTCAACGTCACAACAATTCTTCTTGACTCTCCGCCTCCTTCACGCAACTTCCGGCCCCACGTTGTCGTAACACCATCGGAAAATTAGATCTAAACAGACGGCATTCTCGACGGTACGCGGTCTCGATTATTATTCCCCGCATGACAGGACGTCTATTATGCTGGAGGGTCTCCAATTAAATTCCAGCCGTGAATAAACACTCGAGGGAGTTCCTTTCGCCGTGGAAACGCGAGTTTGAAAATCGCGATAACCGAGAGGGAAGAGAGGTATCATACGGTGGCTCACGCTTCCTTGAAATGAATTCGGAATCGAGCGATGATAAACCGGTAGATTATTTTGCATAGAATTAATCTTTTCGCTGCGATGAAACATATGAGCTATGAAAAATTGTTTAGATTTTTCTTGAAAAGAACCCTTGGTGAAATCTATAACGAGGCCACGAACATTTGCTGTCTTTGAGTTGCAAGACTTTTATCTCCTTTATTGTTTAACCCTTTGCGGTCTTATGTCGAGCCAGACTCGACATTTTACTTCGTTCCATTGTTTTCAGTTTTGGGATACATATTCTTTTACATTAATATGTTATTTAATGGAAAATTTTCTATCTAGATATCTTACTGGCGATGAAAATGTGAAAATTCAGCCAAATTACTGACAGTTTTTAAAACTATATTACTGAATACGAACCAGTTAAGTTAAACTGTCGAACGTAGCTCGGACCGCAAAGGGTTAAAGCATTTAAAGAATATCCTAGGTCGAGAAAGTTAAGGTTTATTTTTCCAAGTTTAATTGGATTAAACTTACATTTAATCTTGCTACGGCACTTGGGTCATTTTTAACCCAATCGAGATTTTCTTACGTTAAAAAATTTCCTACTTTTGAGAAAAATATAAAACATGTACTGTCAGTATGCAAATTTCCTTTTTTTAATTTTATGTTAACAGTAGGTTTGCGGACATTACTTATATAACTATTTCTCCGGCCACTCGTCAAGTTGACGGATGAACAAAACCGTACATTTTCTTCAGAAATACAACTTATTTTATGTTGAACTTAAAAAACTTGCAAAACTTAAAAAATATGTTTTTGTGATTCAAATCACGAGGAAGTTGGAAATCAAAGTCCCTCTTTATAACGACCCCATACAAGTTGACATTGGAAGCTGTATTTGATGAGTACCATTTTTTATCAGCTAGATTCGACGTTCGGGCCACTGTGCGGCATACCAATCACTTTAGATTCGAGATATTGGGTTCGAATTTCTGTTGAATTGCGATTTTTACTTTGTATGAATCTTTTAGTTACGTTTATATTTATTACTGAAGTCATAATTTCGTGAATAAGGCAGATTATGATTAATATTATTATTCATTATGATTAATACTCAGTTTACCATCCCGTCAACTTTATAGAAAATATTTATATAGGATGTCCGAAAAGGTCTATAAGTCCGTTTAAAGCGTGATTTCTGAGATAATTGTAAGCAACTCTTTCCTTTGCGAAAATGTCAAATTCGGCTTTGATAACGAATTATTAATGAAAAACATTGACCAATCACACAACGAGTAAAGCGGCTTGCCGCCAGCGAGAGCGTTGTCTCCGCGCCGCGCTTGACTTCAACGAGTAACTCGAAATGAATCGAAGTAGAAGAATCGAGCGAATATAGTTTTGAGTTAATTTTTAGTCAATCGCTGCAAGAGAAATTTTAAATAAACTACTATTCCTACAATTTAAAGTTCTGTCTAACGTAAATAATTAGTGAATGGGTACGTTCATTTTTTTACGATAATATAAGTTTTTCTTTATTTTAAATTTGTTAAATGACCGATGACGTATTCATTAATTATGTATATATTAATCGAAAGAAGCATTATAGAAAGTTGCGAAAATTGTTACGGTGAAGCAGTTCAAGTTACACTTACTGCTCTTTATAATAGTCGATTATTATGAGTTATATAACGTTAAACATTTTGTAAGAAATTAAAGACATTATAATAACTGTTAGTTTCACTTTCGGTATTACATAAACATTGTTCGACATGACGATGAAAATAAGTTATATACACTACCTGTCAAAAGTTTCGTGTAATTTTCTGGATTATACCAATATTAGAATTCCTCCGCTAATTTATCATTCCAAAATTAATACTGTTGATGTTAATAGTAGGTTCCTTTATCTCGATAAATTTTTAATTGAAAAGTTTTCTAAGCCAACACAATTCTAAGTTCCTTTTCCTTAAGAATTCTTGTGTTCCCTGAATTCTGTAATGATTCCAAACTTTTAGTCGGTAATGTACTTCAAATCATAAGCAGATAAAATACATTAATTTTATTTCTTTCGCAGGAATTTCTTATTTTATTTCCTAAATTAATTTCTTTTAATTCGTGAGAATATAGCAAAAGTTAGCTTCGATTGATCGTGCGTCATCTAGAGTTGTATGCAAAATTCTACCTTTTTTAACCCTCTACGGGACCGTGTGATTTAGAAGTTACAAATTAATGTATCCGTATTTTCAAAAATCAATTTTATTTAGTCATCACTGCACTATTAAATTTAATTACCATTTTCGTGACGGATGAATGAAAGGGAGGAAAAGGATGGGAAGCGTTTCGTCCGGGGCCCTGCTAGTGGACTCGTCAGTAAGGATCCTAGCAGGCCCGTGCCTTAGACGCGGAGATACTGAAGTTAGGAGAGCGATCGGTACAAGTACTAATCGTACTGTTCTCGAGGACTTGCGGGAAAGTCGGTGTTGTAGAATCCCTCTGGATTCGTACAATTGTTCAAGAAGAAGATTAATATTTGTATCACACGATTGATCGCATTTATATCACACAATTTCTCTATTAACACGTTCCGTGCTCAGAAAAAAATAAGCATTTTAGCAGTACTTTAAACCCAAGCGAAACTTACATTAGATTATTTAATTGGGAAAAAATAACACCTATGCTACATGTTGGACATTTTGATTTTCTCTTGCATCCATTTTATTTAAACAGCATTTCAAGCAATATTGTTACTCGCCTAATGGAACTTTTGTTTCCGTCGATTATCGCGAGCCACTGATTGAGCCACGCGGCACTCACGGTATTAACCCATTCGCTGCCAAGGACGAGTATACTCGTCTTTGAGCACATATATTATCATACATAATCATTTGCAAGCAGTAGTATTTTTTCAAGTTTTTTACATTTCTATATTTATGTTTGTGGCCACAAAAAATTTGCTAATTCAAAAGCCTGCATGTTATAAGATATTTAAAGTAGGACGAGTATACTCGTCTTTAGCAGGGTGTCATGCATTGCCAAAAAAAATACTACTGCTTGCAAATGATTATGTATGATAATATATGTGCTCTTACCAAGAAATAACAGAGTTTGGTAAACAATAACACTCAAAATATAAATGTCAATGGGAATGATTTCATATAATTTAGGCTTGTCAGCGAATGGGTTAATTTATATAATAAGAGATCTTCCCTAGAAAGCGATATTTATTATTTCAATTCCGATACAACATATTATATCAGTTCTCATACAACGAATCAAAATTAAAATCATTATATCAGTACCTGTTAATGAAAACAATAATTCCCTCTTTTACCAGCTATAAAAAAAGTGAACAAGAACTGTGAACGAGGCACGCGCCTCACCCCAGTCTCGAGTAAGGCGACAAATGGTACAGACGTGTCTACCACGCGTTCTTCACATTTTTCAATATTACGAGGCGTATCCAGAAAGTAAGTTCCGATTGACTATGAAAGAAAAGCAGCAATTTATTTCTACCGTTATTAAGCCATTTGTTTTAACACAGCACTAGTTTTTGTATCCTCGCTTCATAGACAGGTACCATATAACATGAGAACCAAACGTTTACAGCAGGGATAAGCAATCCGCGGCCTGCCACACTTTTTCGTGCGCGGCCCTTTAACACTAGAACTACCAAAGTGGTCAAAATGACCCATTCGTAATTTTTTACAGAAATTTTATAAATTAATTACGATGCCTTTAGGCAGATTTTCCGCGATTTTTTGTTAAAAATATAGATAAACTTTTGTCCCAGTTGCATTACATATTATTTTATATACCTTCTGCTTCGATTTCTCCGGTGGAAATAAGTATACTTTAATCGTCGGTAGTTCTTGTGTTGAAGATCTGGCAAAGAAGTAATGCCAAATTTCTCATTAAATAATCTTTTTCCACATACATCTTCCGCCGTTTTTTTTAGATAATATTTCTATCAATGAGTGTTTTATCTCTTTAATTTTTTATACTAGGTTTATTTTGTTGATAAACAGATAATTTGAATTCATCATTCACTGTTTGTATTATCATAAGTTTCTTACATGCAGCCCCCACAACATTTTTAAATTTGTAGCTGGTTCGTTGTAAAAAAAGATTGCTCGTCTCTGGTTTACAGCCTCTTTGATATTGTCATTTTGGTGAAAACGCCGACCACGAAATTTTGGACGATGTGACACTATTTCACGCGGAAATGACATTTTTTATTAGTATTATTAATTGGATGTTTAAGGTCACATGCACCTTACCAGGTTATGAATGACCACATTTGTTTCGGATCTGTGACATAATCGTGCAGGTTTTACACTTGGTGGTAGATTTCAATATCTTTCAGCAAGGTTAAAATCCTCCTGCAAGTGTCCGCATTTTGTAGCATGCCTGCGACGATTGATATATTATATAGTGCCCTTTTCACACTGTATTTGGGACATTGGACCAGGCTGTGTTCAATAGAGATTTGTCTGTTGCATACATCACAAATCAATGGATTGGATTTGGTGATAAGGAAGGAATGTGTAATTTTGGTGTGGCCTATTCTCAGCCTGGTTAGAGTCACTTGGTCTTTCCGATTCATAGAAGTTGCTGGAATAATATCATTTATATTGTCACGAATTTGATGTAGCACGGTAGGTCTTGAAGCTTTCCAATTTCGGTTCCAGAGTTCCTTTGTGGCTTTGCTCAGCTGTTTTTGAAGATCTTGGCAGGGTACAGGTATATGGTATGTTTCAGATGTGGAGATACTCGCTGCGGAAATGATATTGAAATGTGAAAAATGACTTGAAAGTGACGAAATTGTGAATCGTCTGTTGCCATGAACTTTTTCTTCGATCGTACGCACCAAATCATCCTTTACCACAGATGATCGAGTGCTTCGTTGATCTTCATGCATATTTTCACGACCTTCATTAACACTAGATTTACGGAACCCGTCAATTTGACAGATTTCTAATTTCATGCTGAAGTGCAGTAATTATGTGCGTGGAAAGTGCACGCTCAAAATAGAATTTAAATGCAAGAAACGGACTAACTAAATATGTGCGAATAAAAATCTATGAATTTCAAATAAAATTAACTAATACTGTTACCAAAAAAGTGCAGTTTAATATACCCGTAAAAATGGTCCGATTAATCACCGTAAATCTAGTGTTAACACTAAATCTACCGACGATTAACCCTCTATGGGACCGTGTGACTTAAAAGTTACAAACTAATGTATCTAAAAAATTAATTTTATTTAGTTATCACTGTACTATTAAATTTGATTACTGTATTACTGCAGTGATACCACGATTCATCTATAGCAATTATTACTTTAAGAATTTTCGAATCAAAGCGAAAAACTGTAATCAATCGTAATTTTTCCTCTGATAAGTAGACAAAATTCGGGCTATAGAGAGTTAAGGTAGACCTATTTGTACCGAAAGAAATAAAAATGATATTATTCTAAAAAATACCTAAAGTAAGGAGAATAAATCTTTACTAATATTTTTCACAGAAAATCACCAAAAATTTACCAAACTGAATCCTTGTAAATTTATAGAATTTTTATGAGAAATAACCGGTCATTTTGACCGCTTTGGCAGTTTTACTGTTAAAGTTCCGTACCAATAATCTTACCATTGAATCACTCGTGATATCATATTTTCTTTTATAATTGAAAATCTGAATTAAGAAGTTACGTCGTCGTTAAGGAGTTACATCATCGATTACTATTTTTACCTTTTCAAGATATGAAATACGAACTACAATGTGTTAATAAACACTTAACTTGAGTGTAAATACAGCATTACTTTATTGTTTCCACTGTGATACCATAATTCTAACCGTACCATTTCTTCAACACCATAATTCGTCACGAAACCCGCCTGTTCGTTGTATTTTCGTCTCGCTCTCGTCTCGTTGGGAAAAATCTTTATCGCAACGTTCCTTTGATAATTCGATGCATTCATAAATAATTATTGTTATCGAATATGACTCCCTGCAGCGGGTATTATTACAAACAAGCTGTAGAAAAGCTGGCGTAGTAAAACTTACACAGGAAAGTTTCTCAAAAGAGCTAACGTTGCGACCCAGCGGCGTAGTCGTCTCAAAAATTCGTAAAGATAGCGTTCTTGAAAACACACTGTGCCTTATTCTCACTTCTTTCTCCTCTTTTAGCATCGTTTCCGATTGCCTGGCGCGAAGTGTTTCCCCTCATAAATCCATCTTTCCACCTCTACAATCGCCATTTTCCTACTCCGCCTTCCTTTTTCCGTCGTGGAAAACGATGATACTTTATTTTTCCGTGCGTTCGTGGTTTCGCAATTAATTACCTAGCCTCTCGTCGTCCCTGGTCTCTTTTTCAATTTCCTTGAGAGGCGAATTTCCTCCTCTTCCGACCCGTGAGACGCAAGCTGTAATAATGGTAATCGAAAAGTTAAAGTCGTTCCTAATACACCCTCGTTCATGATGAACGCAGTAATATTACTTTGTCTTAAATTTTACTTTTTTCTTTTTTTTTCATTTTTTTCCCCTTTATTATAAATCAAATGAGGTGTACAGATATTATAGAGTAAGTGCGGGATAGTTCGAGCACCGGGAGAGAACGGTCAGTATTAATATCAAAATAAAACAAATAAATCGGCTTATTATTATTCTCGTACTAACAGTTATATATTATAAATTATATTTAATGTTTTGTGTATACTACGAAGTAAAAGTAAAAAAAAAAAAACTATTTCGAAACCTTCGCAAACGAGGATTGGGTTAAATGTGAAGTGTGGACGTTGTGGAATATTTGTGATTTATGTGGCAAATTTAAGAAAAAGCAACCTAGCAACTAATTTTTTCTTGTATTATATTTTGTATAAGCTACATTTTTTGGTGTTTTTCAAGGACGGTCTCACTCGCAATGGGTGAACGCTCTAACCAGAACATGCGTCCATTTGCAGTGTTGGTATTTCTTGATTAAAAAAAGAAATAAATATTTTAATATGTCGCCAAGTACGATTTACACATATTCTAAATTACGTACGCGCTGCTTTAATTTGCCCAGAACAACAAAAATGTAAAGAACCAGAAATACAATGGCTTCTTTTCAAAAAGTGGCCCAACTATCCGTGACTTACCCTATATTTATTAATGTAAAATACATCACCTTTTTGGAATCGTGATTTGAATAGTTTTATTGAATATTTCTGAAGTTATTTAATAATTGTAAATTGTGAATGAACGCGTGTACGCATGATTACCATGCAATGTTGTGAGAATGGAGGTTATTCAGATTTGTGTTGTTTGGTTAGCTTTAATTTTGACATTAGTGTGATCGTATGATGAAGTGTACTCTCAACGTATAGTAGATCCGCTGTATCCATGGATTTCGTTTTGCGGCTGCAGTTATCCACGGTTTACCGATTTCGCTTAATAACTTTAGGCGTTAATTCACGGGCAATTTGTGTATAGGCAGGCGATTGTAGGTTAAAATGTTAAAAGAAAAAAAGAAAAAACGTAGAAATTTATTTAAACCGTGTGTCTGGACAAAATATTTCTCGTTGCTTCATTATCCTTTGAGGGTTAAGTCAAAATGTCAGAATCTCATTAATTTGAAAGAGAGAACATAAATGAAGTAATGTATGATATATGTTATTATTAACTGATATTAACGATATTTTATTATGTGTAATTTATCAATTCAGTATTATTATATAAACGTAAACAAAAAATGATTTAAATTATAATAAACTACTACAGCAGCGAACCCTAAAATAATTTAAGCAAAATCAACTAAATAATTTCAAGTAAATTAAAAATCGTGATCTTCAGATGTGCATTATAATTTAGCACTTAGTAATTTAATGCAACCGAATATATTTTTTACGACTTCTTTTCATACAGGTTTATACAGAGAGGCTTCAAAAAGTGGTTACTATTAAAAATAATACATATCGGACAAATTTCTCCATTAACGAAAACAATTCCTGAATATATTCCAGTTACGCCGACGATTTTCATTTACGCGGCTAAAATCAACTTGACAAACGTCACATTGTCAATCCTGTTGCGCCCGGAAGCACATACGGATTCTCTCAGTGAATGCGTCGCATTTACTTGGCGGAAGATTACACGGAGCCGCATCAATGGTAAAACGGGAGCAAGAGAATTGCTAATCGGCGTCATCTGACGGCACTAAATAATTTCCCTCGCGTTGCAACGCTCTCCTCCTGCTTCTCTAAACGTCTCGGGGACTTTGTGAATCGGCACGCGAGCGCACACACCTGCTGTTCAATTAATTACAAACGTTCGTTGGAAAACAATCGTTGGAATCACAGAGACGTACGAACATATAGTTTATAGGCACGCTCTGGTAATCAAGCTCATGTAGCGTGGGTTTCTTTTGTGCGCGTAGTGAATAGAATGTTGTGCGAGGCAGAATATTTAGGTAATGAAATGTTGTTGTGACGCAATGCTCGTAGCCATGTGGTATAGACCTGGATGGTCTCAGGACTCTTGCCCTAGAGTCCTCAGGACCCAAATATTTTTAGGTGACTTTATGAGGGGTCGTAAATTTGCACAACCCAAGTAGGATCACGGGCCACGAGTGCTTGAAGCCAGACAAGTGGTTTAGGCAAAGTCTGTCTTGGCGACGATCCTTGTTCATTCCTTAGCACCGCTATCAGACAAATTTTTTCCTAATTGCGTAGCCCTTTCTTAGTCAATTCTATTTCTCCACAGTTTTCCCTACTTCTTTATTAGTTAAGGCAGAACTTTCCACATCCCTGTCCACACCGTCTAGGTCGCGACATGTCTCCTCCCGAGAAAAGCACGGACTTTCCTTCCGCGAGATCAGATCTTAACCCTTTGCGGACGAGAGGCGACAATCGGTGTATACGTAAGTTTTCGTTATCTCCAACCGATAGCATTGCATAACTGTTTCTTTGAAAGGTTCCTTAGCTGTCTGGGTTCTGTAATACGAGTTGTGAAAAGGCACATCAGTTTACAGATAAGATAAAATTAATAAAAGGTTGAGATCATTTTATTGTATCATGTAAGTCACTCAACACATTCACAAAAATCGCCTCGTCCTGCTGCTTCACCCGGCCGGAAAAGTCGTCGTCCGCAAAGGGTTAACACATTGCGTACGGCGCTCTAGAAACACTTTATACGATGCATACATTCACTTTTTTAATTCGCATTTGGTAGCAGATATTCGCATAAAGTATTCTTAAATATTACTATATATTTTTTATACATCTTTTACATTTTTTACATTTTTAAAAATTTTAATTATTTATTTTACAAGTTTGAATAATCCTATGTCAGGGCCTATGTCATAAAATAATTTTTATTATAAATTATCATTAAAGAACTGAAAATATAAATGATTTTTAAAAAGCTGTTTCCTTGCAAATTAAAACGCGAACTTTGAAATAATAAAATGCTGTACAACAATAAAACACTTTAGAAGGTATGATGCACAGAGACACAGAGCTACCAATGTAATGGCTATACTGACCCACTGATTTTTACGCTCTCAGAATCTTGACATTCATTTTTTTTTCACTAATCATTTGTTAAGGGAATACGCAAGACTTGGTTACGCAGGTAACGTAACAAGAAAGTCTATTTTTAGTTCCTTAAATCGTCGATTGAGTCGAAGAAATCTGAAAACGAGATATCTCGTCTCCCGTACGCAATGTGTTAACATATTGAGCACCGGCAGAATATGAGACATTTAACTCGTTCACTGCCATCGGGGCCATCGGTGGCCGGCACCCAACTTGATTACAGCATTATGGGAACCACCGAAGACCGACAACGCGATCAATAGTAAAATACATAATTAGAGTAAATATCGATACTGATAAATTTTAATACCACTGTTACTATGGTTTGAAGAAACTAATGGCATACAGAACATGCAAAAATAATTTTATTAATACAAGGAAAATATAGATATTATTTTTTTCAACATAATATATATCGCATAATAAGAAATTCATATTGGTGCCATGGGCAAACCACGTAAAATGCGCGCGGCGTATCTATTTTGTAAAATAATTAAAAAACCGTTTCCTCATAAATTTAAACGTGAACTCTGAAATAACAAAATGTTTTTTTTTTTTTTATTAAGAGTTTATTTTAGAGTGGTCACATTAACATTGAAGTCATTAGTGACCATTAAACGATACATGAATGGCTATTACAGTGTTACAATATTTTCGAAAGTGAGATAATACATTTTGCTTATAGTGAATTTAGTAGGTTTATGTGTCTAAAAAATTCCAGTACCCTATAGGTGTTGTCGGGATCGTTTAGGTTGAATCTCATGTCCGCCTTTTGATGTTGAATCTAATTCTGGCCGATGCCAACCTAGGGCAGTTTAGTAGGATGTGCTGGATGCTGATCGGTGATCTACAAGACTGACATTTATCTGACGATAAAACACTTTATAAAGTACGATGCACTATCGACACAGATTTACCGATGCAATGGCGATACTAATCGATTGTTTTCTACCCTATCGGAATTTCGACGTACATTTATTTCGCTAATTATTCCCCATAACAATGTGCATGAATTGGTTGTCTTGGCAAAACAACAAAAAAAACGATTTTTAATTTCTTGAGTCGTCGATACGCGCGTATGATAAAACATTAAAACGAGATATCTCGTAACCCGGCCATAAACTTGGGATTTAGAAAATGATAATAATAATAGATAATAATAATAATAATAGATAATGATAATAATAATAGATAATAGATAATATTGATCTAGATGATAGATGGTGATAGATGGTGATAGATGATAATAGATGATGATAGATAATAGATAATAGATAATAGATAATAGATAATAGATAATAATATTGATGATAATATTGATCTAGATGATGATAGATGATGATAGATGGTGATAGATGATGATAGATGATCATAGATGATCATAGATGATGATAGATGATGATAGATGATAATAGATGATGATAGATGATAATAATAATAATAATAATTATAATAGATAATAATAATAATTATTATTATAATAGATAATAATAATAATAATATTTTATCGTAATTCGATATAAGTTAGGTTTTCTCCTCGTGGTTCTTCCTTTCCCTTTCCATCGTTCCCGGTTCCTCAGGAGGCACGCGTAGCGACAGGTGGTGTGTGTCTACGTCGACTTCTCGTTTCTAATCTCTCTTCTACCTCTTTTCAGCTCACATGAAAAGGTTGAGGGATCAGATGGCTGGTATTTTGTATAGATTCTCGCATCACAGATGAGAAGCAGAGAAACCTGTGCCGCACCGCTAATCATTTTTCCAGCTCTGCACCGTACACAGTATCTGCGCTCAAGAAATCCTTTATTACAAAAATCGTGATCGGAATAGACAGTGACAAACGCAAGACTGTAGGTTTTTATGCAAATTCATGTTTTTGTGAATATAATTGTGCCAGTAATTATCAAAGTGGACGTTTGGTTTGATTAAAAAATATTTTGCTGTTATATAAAATATGATTTTGTATTTTATATTTGCTACTATAGTATGAAACTTAACCGTGGTGGTAAAACTTTACGAAGATCTTATAGGGAAGTATGTTTTTTAGAACCTCAAATGACTTCCAAATTAGACCATTTTCAAAATTAACGATGTATCTGAAAACTGACTTATATCGACGATAAATTGTATATTTTATTTTAAATAGCGATTTAAAGTCATACGTATTCATTTACTTTTCAAAATTGTAACTATGTTTATTTATTTTAACAATATTAATGTTTTTCTTCGATAACGAAGAGAGCTTTAAAATGTTATTACTAAATCGACGGGATACATGGCAATAAATCCATCATGCCTGCATATTTTTTCTTTATAATTGGTTTACTGCTGGAGCATAATGGAAATAATTGTATATTTTATATCCTTTGCATAAAAATAAATACATAAAAATGTGCACTTTAATAATTACAATAAATCGCTATAATATTTTTGTAACATTTTGTCACGATTAGACGATTTATATCAATATGTACCGTGCTGTATTAATTCGTAACGTACACATTTCGTTGTTACTTCATCAATTTTTCCCACCATTGTCGAGTCATCGACGTTTAAGGCAGAAAATATTTTCTCGTACATTTTTTGCGCGTTACGTGCTAGTATTATGGTTAAATTTCTCTATTCAAAACAAAGAAATTCCGGCTAGGTTGAAAAGTATTAAGCGACATATATCCATAAGTTACTGCGAAGTCGTGCAACGTGTACATATTTCCGATAAAAACGGTAAAGAACGATCTCTACAATCAATTTCCAATATCCGCGCGCTATATTCCTATATTTTGATACCTCGATAACATAATCAGGAGGCCGCATTTGCATCTGACCGGCAGATTTCAAATAATCTTATCCAATTCTCCCTAATGCTCGGAACCAGTCCCCGTGGCTTCGACCCCGGTTCATTCTTATTCGAATCGCGGACCGAATCGAAACCGAAAGACGAAGAAAGAAAAATAATAATCTCCTTTCCAATTCCCGTCGAGGTTCCGCGAAGTGTGCTACTTACCAGAAGAATTTTGCTATAACCAGCACAACGGAGAGCGGAAAGAAAACGAGGAAAGGGAAAAGTCTCCATGACTTAGCCACCAAGAGAAAATGAGAATAGGGGTAGAGTGGAGGGAGAAAAGAAAGACTTGTAGAGTTAACAGGAAGAGCGTCGAGTGCAAGGAAAAGTTTCCTCGAAACGAAATGACAATGAAGGAACGAACGAGACGGCCACGCGAACCAGGAGGAACCAGCGGTAAGATCAACGGATACGAGTATAGATAAGAAGGACAGAGAGAAGAGGAGAAATTCTGGCGAATAGGTAGCGCGAAACAACGAAGAGGCGTACGAAGAAAGCAGAAGCAAAAGGAATGGGCGACACTCGAGGCTGGAGTTCTCTTAGCATAGCCAGCCAGCACCTTCGCAAACTCATTTTTCTCGTAACCCTTGCCACGCCGTGGCGTCTGGCGTGCACGGTACAGTGTTTCACGAGATACACCACTCGGCAGGCTGAAAGCTTCAAAAGAGAGAAGACTTTCGCGATCTTCTTTTATTAAGAGTCTACCGCCTTGGCTGCAACGATTTACAGTCTCTTCTCCTCTCCCTTATTCCTCTCTCTTCTTTTCCACTCTGCCGAATGAAGAGACTCGAGACGGTTTTTCTTCATCGTCCCTTTTCTCCCTCTTCCATGCAATGCTCAGTTTCTCTCTTACAAGGGACCTTAATCATGCCTGAGAAAGCCGCGAAACTCTGTGTACGTAATACTCGTGGTGCGTTATGACGGATCGTTGTTGGCCGCGTCGTGTTTCACTCTATAGCATTAAGCTGTGTATCCACCGGTCATGCGAGTCTGGTGTCCCGTTCTGGTAACATACGTCTGAAATAGCTCCTCTGCATTTTTTTATACCGTTAAATTAAGTTAAGCGACATTACTCTCTTTTTATTTTACACACTTTTATAAGAAATCTGTTGTTTGTATTGCACACAGTTCTGTGTTTATGTTATAATGATAGCTTAATTGGTTATAAAGTAATCGTCCGGCAAGCGAAAGATCCGGATTCGAATCCAGGTCTTGGCAACTCGATTGGTTCTTTTTCTCCTAGTGTCAAAAAATCCATAAAAAGACCAAAAATTGATCAAAGTTCCATCGTTGAAACTTTTCACAACTTTGCTCTTAGAATTGCTACAATGGCTGTCAGAACTAGCCCTGTTTTAAATATAATCCATAAATCTTCAAAGTCTTTTCTTCATTTTAGAAGGAGAGTGTTACTTCTGTTTTGGTCGTTAAGGACTTGAAATCAGACCTATTTATTTAACCGATTCGCTGCCAAGCCTAAATTATACGAAGTCATTCCCATTGCCATTTATATTTTGAGTGTTATTGTTTACCAAAGCTCTGTTATTTCTTGGTAAGAGCACGTATATTATCATACATAATCATTTGCAAGCATAAAACCAAAGACGAGTATACTCGTCCTTGGCAGCGAATGGGTTAAAGTTTCTCGAAGCATGTGAAAGGTGTAGAAGGATTTTTTGATGGTGTGTTAAATTTTAATAATTAAATCAAGGTCGTTTCAACCTATTAGAATTTATCGGCTCTATAAATACGAAACAAGTGGTTCACGAACGTTTTCGAAACATTTTGCACGGTCAGTAGATAACGGTTTTTGCCTTTTTTCCGCTTCGCGTGCACGAACACATGCCTAACCACACGAAGTCTCCCAGCACGAATTGCGATCCCGTGTAATTGGACGTAGACGAGATGACGTTACGAGACGATTGTGAAAGATCTACGCGAGATAGCTTTCGCGTGGAAATGAGAACGCGGAAGAAAAATCGATTGTAGGGGTGGAGTTTCCGAGGGTCTGTCTGTGGAGAAATGGAGAATATGTTTGTTTAATGTGCAATTCAATCAGGATATTTATCGAGCGTAGTTGGAATGCTTTGTAAATTTTTAATTCTTGAAAAATAGTAGAAAAATGTATAATTTATTAGTTTATCTTAACGATTAATATTTCTGTTTAAAATTAATTGTCGCAGTAGCAGCGATAGTAATACCTTATAATTAGTGAAATATTAAGAAATATATTTTAATTAAAAAATTAGGTTTTCGTTTGCACGTATTGTAGAACGTTACGACTTTCTTGATACAATTTCTCCCCATTTCTCATTCAAATTTCTTGCAGTTGGTTTTACGCTATTCTTTACAAAATCCACCGTCTAAATGGAGAGGAAAATAAAATTAGCTCCACGTTTAACGAGTTAACTCTGCTATCCTCCGCGGGTCTATACGATCCGAAATGGAGTCTACCTTTTCAAATATTTCTTTATCAGATTTGGTCTATTTAATTTTTACATTTACTTCCTTAACATTGTAAGTCTAGAATTATTTTTTCATATCACTTTTATGTTGTATCTGGGTCATTGGAGACAATTTCGATTCGTTTTCCTTAAGTTGAATTTTCTGATTCAGCAGAGTTTCTTCAAGGTAATTAAAAGTACCTATGATATGGTCTTATGTTATCAAAACGGTGTTTGGATTCAATTCGTGTTTAAGTTTTTGAATTTTATATGTTTGGAAATCGTGTAACAGGTGTCTGTTTCAAAATAATTAAATGTAAAATATTTTAAAATAAAGAAAGGCAGAAATTTTCGAGATACGAACGTGTAATGTAAGTACGAAGGATAGTATGGTTAAAAGTTCCATATCTCTGTATCTTTCAACGTATAATATAGGGGAGATCGAGGCTAGTTGATTAATTTCCTTTTATTATAGCACTGTCAGATAAGTGGTGTGTTATTTTGCAATATTAAAACAAATGAATGAGTACTTTGTCATTTAATCTGTCACGGAAGCAGAAAATTTGTGCATTATATCAGCAGGAATAAAAAAATCAGAAAGGATTCCTGGTAAATAAATGTTTTTGCATTTGTTAGATATTATTTTTGTCCACTAAATACTGTTCGATATTTTTTTATGAATATTTTGTGAAAATAGGATACATTAACTACAATTTGCAATACTTCATCTTATCTAATTCCTGGAGATTTTTTACGTATAACCTGTAACACTTAAAAAATGTCAAACAGGGGTATTTAATACTTTGACAGCCACGCCGAAATCATATGTTTTGCCCAGGACGCCACGGCATTATTTTTATTATTCAAAGCATATAATGGGAAAATAATAATGAATTGATGTTAGAAGACAACATTTTTATCAAATGAAGCGTTTATCTTACTGGTGGCGCCTTAGTAACGGTTGATAAGGACAAATTAAAACACGCCTTCGTTTTTTACAATTGTAAAAAGTTGAAAGGCTCCGGTCACCAATGACCACCGTGGCGTCACGGGAGAAACCGTTGCCGGTCATATATGACCAACATGGCAGTCAAAGTGTTAACTGTTAGTCTATTAACACCGGATATTATTTTTGTCTCTTTTTTATTTTGCTTTGCTCGTATTGAAGTATTAATTGACTCCATTTGTTAACCCTTTCGCTACGGAGCGCTTGTGACATAATGTGATCGCTGTGAACGGAGCGCATTACTAAGTAGTTGACACTGAGGTACGGAATACTACGAAGTAATTAGAAGTCGTTTATTGTTCTCTAAATTTTACGATGATATTTATTATATTTAGTAATATCATTTTACTTTCTAAAATATAAAAATTTATAATCATAATATATTTTTTCAAATATTATATTATAATGTTCATATAATATTTTTTAATACAATATAACGAAATTACTAAAGTATTTAACCCTTTGACTGCGGCGCGGAAGAATCCATCAATACAGACGGCGCGTTATTTGCACGTCAATTGCTGTGACTGGGGTCGTCCACTGTCTACTGACTAAAAGAGTACCCGGAGAATTGACCGAAAGATACTGATTAAAAATACTGAAACAAACACCGATACTTCGTTGCTATGCTATTTAACTTGTTATATTCCATGTTAAATCAATCGATAGAACAATAAAGATGTTATAGTAAAAAAATGCAGAGGGCGTATAATATATTGATGGATACGTGAGGGTGTATATTTACGGCTTTCGTATATATTGATAGATTTGTGAAAGCGTATATATACGCCTTTAGCAGTCAAAGGATTAAAGCCGAACACAATATTAGTAATCAACTTTGGTATGATAAAGTTCAAAGCATGGAACCACACATAAGCCAACAACACATTGTGAACAATAGTACCTCCATTCGCGTCTTTTTCCTTGTTTACTGCAAACGTTAAAACACAATATCGTCTTGTTTGTAGTGTTTTATTTAATGATAGTCAACTGTTTGAGGCATGCAGCGTTGCCAGATACTCGATTAATAAAAGTATCTCGTGTAAAGTATGAAATAAAAGTATATATGGTATGAACGTATATGTACGCTCTCCGTACCCAAGCGCCCACTTTTTGAGAGCGTATATATACGCTCTTCGTATATGAGCTACCAATTATAATTTGAATCAAATATTATAAATATGTATGAACAAATCAATATTTAATTTTTGTTAATGCCGTTATTCGTTCTTAGATACATAAAAATAAGTATCAACTAACCCCAACTATTGCTCTCATTAATCTAAATAAATAAAAATTGCACTCTAGACTCGATTAAAGCGATGTTCACAATTATTCCCGTATATCTAAACAAATGTAGAAAGAATCAATAAATTATAAATGGCTTATATATAAAAATTGAATATAACACATTGACGACGGGACGTTATTTTTGTAAAACTTATCAAGGAATAAAGTTACGATCGCATAAATTCTTACTTACATACTTTCAAAAATAAATTATATTTTAAACATTGCTCTTAATTCAGAGTTTGAACTGAACCGATAATTTTTTAAAAGTAACCTTTCATACATCGTCGTTCGCCATTTTCACTTTTTTAAGATCTGAAATATAAAACACGAGAAATTTCGTCATCCGTCCTCAATGTGTCAAAAATTAGTCAGCCAAGTCTCATCAGTCTCTCCTACTTTTGGGCAGAGGTACAGTACTTAAGCCTTTGCGCTCTTAACCGTACTCGATATTTTATCTCAACTGGGTTGTATTTAATAAAATACTTTCAAAAGCTGTACTGAATTTGCCTTAATTACCATATTTTTATAATTGGTAACATATCTACATTGATAAATTTTTATGAAATTTAATTTTATGGAGCAAAGTGGAATGTCGAGTTCAGCACGACATAGAAGTGCAAAGGGTTAATACACTGTTTCCTAACCTTTTTTGTGCTATGCTGCATCTAAGCCTTTCTAAAATTCTTATGCCCCCTACCCTAACATATATATAATTTTTAATATTCAGTAATTGAAATGCTCACTAAAGAAACTTGAATGATAGGTTTTAGGAAGATATCATTAGAAAATTATTGAGTAAACACAGTATTAAATTTTCAAAAAATATAATAGAGAACTGAAATTCAAGTAGAAAATAATTTTAATGAAAGATTTTTCTATATTATTTTAATTATTATTATTTAATATTTAATATTAATTTGTATTATTTAACATTAATTATTATTGTTTAATATTAATTTGTATTATTTAGTATTAATAATTATTATTTAATATTAATTATTATTATTTAAATTTAGTGAGATCCTTGCGCTTGATGCTTGCTGCAAAGAGATTTTATGTCAGGTTCCAATTTAGTTAACTTCAGTCTCAAGTCGCCCCGTTTTTTATATCCAGCCGATTTATTATTATTATTATTTTGTTTTAGTAGCAAATCATTTATGGCACTATATTCGCATTCAGCTAAATATGAAGGTGGAAACGGTAACAATAGTTATCTCGCACATTTGGTTGTATTTGGATATTTGATTTCGGTTTCCTCACAAAGTCATGCCATCCCTCCTTTTATATTAAATAAAATCGCCCCCGTTAACAATCGAATTGCCCCTCTGTGGGTCATGGATCCCACGTTGGGAATCACTGAGTTAATACTTACCAAATGATTCGCGTAAAATATCTCTGAAGCGTCTCACTGTATAAATTGATTCCATGAAAAACTCGCTAGCGGTACCAAATCGATACGAAGTCGAAGCGAACAGACAGCACAGTTCAAGAAGTCATACGTTATTCGAGAAAAATTCGAACGACGAGCGTCGGTGGTTGGTATTTCGAAGTCGCATCGATGCGCGCATAGTGTTTCTAATTTTAAAACGCACGGTGACATTTCACGATGGAACAGTGCATTACGTTTCACACGCCACGTGTAACGCGTTTCGAGTCCATTCGCCTCGCTACTCTAGTTTCCAGCGAACAGAGCGGCAAACCACGGGACCCGGCTCTATAGCCGGAGTTATCAATTTCCGAGCGGCGTACGCGTTATATATTTCATTCTTCCGGGTATAAGAGATCGATACGTATTGTCGGTGCCGCTGTTATGCCGTTGGAATCGTTGCAGTTAACGCGAACGTCAACGTTGTCAACCTCTTGTGGTCCCATTTGCCTATCTTGCTCGCTGTGCATCGGTGACGATGCCAAAACGATCAGCTAGAATGCGCTGTATACGTTTTGCATAAACGCTGATTTCCGTTAGGGACGTCACGTATCAATTTGACGTCACATTGTACAGATGTACGTATAGATGACGTTGACGTTGACGGAATATCAACGATTCATTTTTTACTTCCGTGGAAATTGCTGATGCGGTGATTGTCGAATGAGGGCACCAAGTTAGAGTGAACTGGAAATTTTGGTTGTTCGTTGTATTGCCAAGTAGGAGATACTTTGTAGTAGGTGTATGTATCATGAGTGTCGACTGGGAGATACATATCTCGTAGTTTGTGGTATAAGTTTTTAATTCGCAGCTACTTTTGGTATTCGGAGTAAGACTTGGTTAACCCTCGAACGACACTGTTTTGCGTCTTCGGTCGTCAAAGCTGGAAAGATGATTAGCACAAGGACAAGAAGAGCAATGTCTTCGGTCACTCCGCCTAATCGCGTGTATTCCTTTATCTGTGATGCGAGACTACAGAGAAAACATAAATACTTGTGGCCTGTCCTTATAACTGTATTAAAAGAAGAGGGATAGGTATCTTAGATAATTAGATAATTTAGATGGACATTCTAGATAATTAGATAATTTAGATGGATATCTTAGATAATTAGATAATAAGATATCTTAGAAAATTTCGATATTATTGAGGATTTTGGAAAAATGGAAAGATGATTACATTGCTTTATGTTTATTTAAAGTAGGAAAATAAAAAGAAATAAGTTTATTTTAACTACAAATGCTATTCGTTCGGTTTGGATTTTTTATAACATCATTATGGTTACTTGAATCACTATTTATAGTTTTGAGTGCATAAAAAATGTAATCGATACGTTATCTGTATGATTTAGAAAAAAATTTTAGGAATCAACAGTTATTCTCGATAATTTGTTTGCAATCCGAACAGATAGAAATTCTAGAAATATTTCCCAAATATATGTTTAGCTTCCGCGAATAGAATGAAAAAGTACGTATATTTCGGAGAAACATATAATACAAAATATTTTTACAGAAGTTCAACAAATTATAATCCTGTATCAATGAAAAAAAAGACATCTTTACCCTTTAACCCTTTACTCTTCTAAACTTTTTTAAGTTTCATAGGACTAATGTAAAAATTTGGTGTTCTTGTGGGAAGAAAAAAAAAATTATAAATTGTTACAATTTTTGACTTACCTGATTAGCTTGCTTTGCTTTAAAATAAAAAGGAAAGATTGAATTGACGAAAATACAAAATTTAACTTAAAACGTAGTTTCTGACGAATATTACACGTTACGGCCACAGCAGCGCCAGCGGACTGCAAAGGGTTAAAAGTATAATATTACTGTGTCTTTGTATTTTTAAAATAACTATACATATCTTTAAAAAACAATATATTGTTTGCTACAATTATTCTAAGTGAATAAAATATAGTTGCGTTACGTTAAAAATACCGTCCGGTTACCGCAGATCTCAAAGCCTACAAAAAGAATGAAAATGAAGAAAAAGTTTCCTTTTTTCTGTTGTTTTTTAAATTTCAACATAAATTGGGAGGGTATACAAAGGCTCGGTATACCGATGTTTATTTATGCTTCCCTAAAAGCGATTGAAGTTTAGTTGGGGCCCCTGAGGTGAGGCTCGTTCTAGGGTTAAGTTTGTCCGCAGTGCATGGGTTAACACTAGACCTACCAAAGGGGTCCAAATGACCAGTTTGTAATTTGTTAAAGAAATTGTATCAATTTACAAGGGTGCATTTTTTTAAATTTTCATAATTTTTTGTATAATATATGGTTAAAAATTTATTTCTCTTGTATTATATATTTGATCAACCATCTATTACTATGGTTTCTTTGTTATAAATTAGTATGCTTTAATCGTCGGTAGTTATATAACGTTAATCGTTTCAGTGGGGAAAATTTATTTTATAATAATTTGATATAGTTTATAGCGGAGTATATTAAACCTACTATGATCTTGAATTTTCACAAGTAAAATAATTTTATTTAACCTCTTTCCCTATAGTGGAAATTCATTTACTTCTGTTACACAAACTGATTGACTTCACTTATTGTAAATTTATTAATTTTAGTAGCAAAGCATACGATTGATAAATACCGCTCTAAACTAGTTAATTATTTTTATGTTTACCACTTAGTTTAAAAAAGTAACTCAACAATTTCCTTTTTACCATACACGTACGATTAGAGATACGACCCTTGAATCTGTTGAATTCCTATTGGACCTTTTTCTGCTTCTATCGCTTCTAAAATCAGACCTCTGAACTTTCACAAAGAACACAATAATATTTACAAAAGAGAAATTTATGTCTACGACCTTGCATCGAGAACATCGAAGAATCGTTACAATATAGAAAAACTATCCAAGAGCCTTCGAGAGTGTAAGATTCTCTGTAAAAAGTTAGTAAATAAAATAATACTCGTTATTGTTAAAAATTTACTAAACATCGAAATCTAATACAATTACTGTTCAATTTTTCACAAACCAAGCGATTAACCTAAATGGATGTTGGCGACACTGATGATCTCTGCGCACTCTAGTGACAGCGAAAACTGGTAACCATCCTTCGTTCTCCGTAACATCGTGAGCCACGAGGATTGAACGCGGCGTGAATACGCACGAATCGTTAAACTTCTGTTTAAAGATCAAGTTTTATCTTCGATACCGTATTAATAATGTTCCTATTAATTATTAAAGTCTACATATCAACCATGCACCTCCTTATTCACCTAAGCCCTTTCAATGGAGTTGATCAGTTTGGCTGCTTCATTATATTCTATTTTTAATACAGAAGCATCTTAACAACGTTAACAATTGTAAGAATCGACGGTTCTTTATTAATTAAAATGCGCGGTAGCGACAGGTCCTCTTCTATGAATATATATTTTGCAAACTCTGGAGACGTTCGGTGATCGACTGTTCGGCACTGTTCCGTCCGAAGGAACAGAAACGTGAGGATTTTCGTTGGTCGATCGATGACAGACTCGCAATTAAGAGGCTATTTTTGAGTGAAGACATTTTCGAATATTACAGCCGTCCAACCGGCCTTTTTTTACAATGACCATAGTATTTATTTTTTGGTTGTCCTCGATAGCCGAACATCTGTCACAAACTCGGAGTTTCCCAAGGGTAATTAAGAACGATACTTCGACCGGTACACGTTCTCAGACATTCGTACCTGGCGGAAACTCCGCGGCCTCGCCGAACCTTCGAAGTCCTCGCGTCTTCCAGGTATCGCGACACCCTCTCCACAGAAAAAACGCGCTAAGGGCACACTGGAAGAGGTGGTCGCGGTGTCTAAGGAGCACGCTGATTGGCAAATCGCCGATTTCGAACGATGACCAATCAGTGTGCCCTCTTGTTCTTCCAACGTCGCGCAGGAAGAAGAGAATTTCATTCTAAAAACACGCGTCGAACAGTCGAGACATTACAACAGCTTTTCAAATCACGAGTCCATCAGTCGAGACACATACATCACTTCAAAAACCAACCAAAGGTCCAGCAGTCGGGACCGTATTCAATTAGTTATCTATCATTAAATTCGCGGATAACGTCGCGCCAAGGTCTCGTACCACCGAAAAGGTTACGTCGGGATTTACAACCTCGACCAGGAAAAGCTCCGCGAGATCCAAAACGCGACACGAACGTACAGGCACGATGATCGTATAATAAGTGTCCTCCGGCCGTTTTTCCCAAAAGATCGGCTGGTGTTGCAGAGGGCCGAGAGTCTGTTTCCGTCAGACCCGGTTGTGAAACAGTCGTTGAAGCAGTCGCACAGCTCGTGCTGAGATTATTTATGGTGGCCTCCTGTTGTTATGTACAAATTCTTGCCTCTCATTATTTTTGTTTCCAACACAATTTTTTAAATATTTTTCCGATAAATAATAGTCATTCGCAAGGGGTTAAATAAAATTATTTTATTTTAAATATGTGTATTGTATTGTATCACTTAAACTGCCGACGATTAAGGTATATTTTTTCCATCAAAGAAAACTAAATGAAAGGTATATGAAAACATACATAAGACAGAAACTGTCGCGCTGGGAGACGATTTATCTGGTATTGTAATCGGATATTTTTCCTCGTGCGATACTGGATCTTTCTCGATGAACGCTCAGAGCATATACATAGTTCGAAGCCGAACCATAAACAGCTTGTTTGTCGGCGAACGCTGCGTCGAGCGTCGGTCTCAGCCAGACCTTTGGAATAAGAAAAACAAGAAAGGCAAACTTTTATCTGTATTTGTAAAAGAAATTTATGCAAAATCTTCCATCACATTGTAGTGAATTTATAAGATGTTTATGAGAAATTAAGAATTAGTCGTTTCGAAAATTTATCAACGTTATTGACACAACTATTTCATGAAAATTTTGACAATAAATTCCGTAACAGGTATGCCCATCAACGACAATTTTAAGTTTAATTATATTCAAAATTTTCAGTAAACCACTAGTTGAATTTTACAAGCTAGGTAAAATAATTGCACGTTTATGCTTCATCTTTTAACCACGCGATTCAAAATATTTCGCGTATGCTTCACACATGCTTCATCAGGCTTTGCGTAAATACGTGTTTGGAGCAATTTATTGATCCCAATATTGCATAAACAGGGAACCAATTACAAATATTTAATATTAGTTTAATATTAAGGTACATAGCGAATCTAACATGTTTGTTACAAAGAACGTAAAACGAAGGTATTTCGTGTCAAATTATTATCATTGAAAGTAGACACCAATCCTGGTTTAGCGGCGAGATAATGATGTAAAGGAAAAGGATAGGAAAAGCGTTTCGTCCGGGACCTGCTAGTGGACTCGTCAGTAAGGCATCCTAGCAGGCCCGTGCCTTAGACGTGAGGGATGTTGAAGTTAGGAGAGGGATCGGTATAAGTACTAATCGTACTGTTTCCGAGGACTTGCGGGAAAGTCGGTCTTGTAGGTCCCTCTGGTGGTGGAGCGTAGGAGGGCCGCCACACTGGAATAAATATTTTGCAATCTTCTTATCAGAAAATTTTCTAATCCTCCATTTTATTGAAAAGTACCATTTTTATTGTAATTTGCCAGCATTATCAAGTATAAGCAATTAATTAATTGTGAAGTATTCTTTTTTTTTTTGTTGCATAATCACTATTTTTTAAATATATAACATTATTATTTTAATCTGAAATGTATTTTAAAATGATAAAATAAAACAAGATCAAACGGTTTAATAATTAATTTTGGTCTTTCAAACGTGTAACATAAAATTGTGTCGATTTGATTCCATTGCAATTTCGATATCCTTCATCTTCGGGAATTGCCTGAACATTAACTATTGAATTAGTGATATCTTTGCGAGCCGTTAAAAATATTTTGCGATTCGCGATGTGTTTTATTCCACACGATCGAATGAAATAAGATACAGGGTGATTGTATCGTGTAGCACAGTTAGGAAGGCTAAACGAATAACATTAAAATAGGATATTGTATATATCAGTGATATTAAATTACTAATTTTTCGAATAATAATTTGATTATGAAATCGTGTGTTCTGTACCACTATACCAAATGAAATTTTGCGTGAAATTTGAGCATCGCATGAAAGCATATAATTAAAATCAAATTTCACAATCAAAATACGAATGAAATTAATTATAAATAAATTTATCAGCAATAAAATTGTTCAATTTTGCACGGATTATTTTTCTGATTTACGAAACAATTCAAAAAGTTACGCTATCTGGCTGGTAGAACAAAATCTCATATAAAATTCTTTTTATTTCTGTTCTTTCAACGCTTAACACTTTGCTGACCACTGACGAGTTAACTCGTCTTTTCATACCCAACGTTGCTGACCGGTGACAAGTTAACACGTCATTGCACTTACATGATCTATTTCAATTTATGACACCCAGGGTGTTAAGGACAACGGACTGACACAAGTTTATGATACGGACACGCCAGCTGCTATTTTTGAGGACTTGTTAATTTTACCGTTTTTTGCATGCCAGTAACTTAATTACCAGGAGAACCGTCGAAACCTCAGTTACTACCTGAGCCATCGGCCTCTCCGCTCAATAGCAATTGACGTATCATAATCTTTACCCCTCGGACTACGGACTTGACGCACACGTGGCCACCAGCTTTGACTTTACCGGATTTCTCGAAATATTTCCACCACCAAAGGACTGCTTGTAGAAAACGCCCCAACTACAGAAACGGACACAGATTGGACAAGACAATTTTCCCACTACAAGAATTAGCTTCAAGGACACACCCCTGGACGGACAGAATTTAGATATAAGGACATAGGATAGCTTCGGACAGTTATCATTATCATTATTATTATTATTATTATTATATTTGGATCAGGACATTAAGAGTGACGTTACTACGTTACCTTTGGACTTTTGATTATTACATTTGGACATAGGACATTAAGAACGTTATTACATTTGGACTCTCATTTTGGACATTAGACAGTGATATCTGCTNACATCAGACAGTGATATCTGCTAAGTTGTGTTGTATACCTAAATATATTTAATAAAGTATTGTTATTGTTTTGGCAAATTGTTTTTTGCTACATATACGGCTCCACGAACTCTGTGGAAGCCAAACACAGGGCGATATATAATATTGCAAAAACTTGGCGTATCATGTTTAGGTTATAAAGCGGATATAACAAAAAAATTACTTTTCTTGGTATTTAGGTTTTTATCACAATTTTAGTGTAATTCCAAAAATTTCAACCATGACGGAACGTATCGGCGAAGAACTTTTCAATGAATTATACGCGGATACTCTATCTGATTGTCCGAGTGATTTCGAAATATATTGTTGTTAAGGACAGTTAACGACTCAATTTATGATACGGACGAACCCTGGATATTTTTGAGAACGGTCATTTTCACATCTGGCATGTTATTAGTTTACGACCTAGAAACTGGCCAATATTTCCATGTTCGTCGCTTTCTTCTCAATAGCAAAGTGCCGCATCCTAATCTTTACCAAGAACTGACACACGTGTACTTCAGCTGCTACCTTTTGACACCGTTACATCTGAACCTACCTGACTTAGGATTGACACACGAACTCTGAAGGTGTGACATTGATCACCTCTCTTGACACCAGAATTTTTCACTATTGGACATAGCATGCCTCCCACCCTCTTGGCGACGACACGCCTAACCAGGGTGTCTAGTA
>SMSQ01025469.1:0-19310 GCA_019453375.1 Ctenoplectra terminalis | reverse complement strand
TTGTTCAGTCTTACTGAACACCCTGTATATACATTCATCGCGTATAAGCAATTTAATTTATTTTCGCAGCGGTAATAAATTTGGGAAGCCGTCGGGCACCTTAACTTTCTAATATTTAGGTTTTACAATGGCTTTGCCCACATCTGGCTGCCACAATTCTTGCTTTCCAATTCATTTCAATTTACATTGTTAACATTGCTTACCAGCATCGGAGCGCTGCCCAAGGTTATTACCTACCGCACCATTGTGCCGCGACACACGGCTTTTTCCGCGTGCGTCACTCAAGGGTGCAAACCATACCTGAGAGTGACCGTTAGACTTGGGGGTGCCATTTTCACTTTTTCTCAAATTACCAATCAAATAGAGTTATCCACCTCCCTCGTCTACTTCGAAAAAATGTCTTTAACCAATCCGTGTGTCTCATCCCCGCCGCTGCACGTCTTACGAGGCATCGCGGGTTCCGGCACAAGACATTCTAGTCCACTTACAATTCTCCGATCAACGAAAAAACAACCTAGCTTTAAAATTATATCTCAGTCACCACTTACCACTAGAACTCTGTAAATTAGCTATAGCACGTTTGATCTCGTGTATAGTACGTTTCGATACAAGGTCGCGACTTTTTTTGTTACGCGATATTTGAGACGAAACACTCTTGACACCAGAATTTTTGACTATTGGACATAGCATGCCTCCTACCCTCTTGGCGACGACACGTNAGCTGCTACCTTTTGACACCGTTACATCTGAACCTACCTGACTTAGGATTGACACACGAACTCTGAAGGTGTGACATTGATCACCTCTCTTGACACCAGAATTTTTCACTATTGGACATAGCATGCCTCCCACCCTCTTGGCGACGACACGCCTAACCAGGGTGTCTAGTACTTAACACTAGATTTACGGAACCCGTCAATTTGACGGATTTTAAATTTCGCGCTTAAGATTAACAAGTACACGTGGGGAAAATGTACATTCAAAATGAAATTTATATACAAAAATGTGCTAAATATTCCTCCAATGACAACAATTTGTTAATTTAAAGTAAAATTAACTAATATTGTTAAAACAAAACTGTGTTTGAACGTACCCATCGAAACGATCCAGCTATGGTCCGTAAATCTAGTGTTAAGCACTGTCACTGTTACCATTGGGGAGATGAGAATTAGAATAAGAACTTGTGAATAGAACATTGAACTTGTGAATTAAAATTAGGATTAAACTTGAGGAGAATTAGGAATCAACGAACTAAGAACTAATAACTGATTATTGAACACTGTACACATCAGCACTGTGAACTATTGAGCTGAACTTGTACGAACCGAACTCAATACATTACCTATATTTATTGTTATAAAACGTGTTGGCATCCTTGATGCTAAATATTCGACTCCACGTAAACTGTGGGAGTCAACACTGATGTTTACTAAGAACACGATGATTAATCGAGCATTTTAAGAGCTTTTATCTTGATCATCGTCTTCCAGTATCGTACCTTCATTCTTACTAGGTCCAAAGTATCAAGTAAATATTGAAACTATTAAAAATCTTTTAACATCTGAGTGATCAAGATTTTTACTATATACAAACACACAATAGCGAAATTGAACGCTTATAATCTTGCAAAGGTAAACGTACTGCTCATATATTGGATGCGGATGAACTTACGAGCAACACACGAATATCAAATACAAATATTAAATAGCTGTTTACGACTCAAGTATTCGAGTGAAACGCACGTGGAATTCTGTACATAAGATGGTGCGTGATATGAATTCAGGACACGTGCGATGGGCTTGAGAGCACGGTGAATTCAAGGATCAAATTTAGCGTCTGAAAGAATTAAGAAGCATAGAACACAATTAGTATCAAAGAGCGAACTTTTTTCAATTCAATTCTTGTTCTATCTACGGTTTCTCCGGGTCCAATTAATTTCTAAGTACCTCAAGTCGTCGGGTCTTCGGGTTCTCAAGTTCCTCGGGTCCAATTTATTTCTAACACTCTATGCTAACAAACGATTGAAGTTTCCTGTTAAAGAAAGCACTCGTCTACGAAAAAGATGTTCGTTAGTATTCAATAAAAGAGTTAATTTAATATAGTAGTAGTGTGTGAGATGGATTGATGATTTTGTTAGAAACAGATCGTCTAAGTATCTTCGTTAACCCTGTCGCAATGACACTCTGAAAACTGAAAGCATTATTATTGTATAAGTTAACCCTCTATACCCCGAATTTTGTCTACTTATCAGAGAAAAAATAGCGATTGTTTACAGTTTTTCACTTGGATTTGAAAATTTTTAAACTGATAATTGCTATCGATGGATCATGGTGTCGCTACGGTAATTCAGTAATCAAATTTAATAGAACAGTGATAACTAGATAAAACAAATTTTTTAAAATATATTAGGTTGGAAACTATGAAACGGGCGTTTTTTGTTTAGTCTCTGTACAGCTGCAACTGAGAGAGATACATTGTAACGTGCGCTCGATATTTTTATTTATAAAGCTTAAACGTATTCTTCTTACTCAATTTGTAAAATTTTTTCGTCTTTGTACCCCATTTTTATTTTATTTTTATCCTAAACCAGATGGAAACGAAACGCGATTTACATCTACTCTTGTTGTACGAGTTTAAATTAAATCATACCGCAGCTCAAGCTTCGAGAAATATTAATCATTAATCTGTAATCTCGATCTGGCAATTTAAGTATCGTGAATGAGCCTCGAAAAAGACCACCGGCCCATATTGATAACGAGGAATTAAGGACGACTGTGGAATCCAATCCACACACAACTAGTCGAACACTTGGGTCTAAACTAGGAACTAGTCGTACAGCTGTGTTAAAACATTTGCGTGCAATAAATAAAGTCAAAAAATTGGACTCATATGTGCCGCACGAATTGATGCGTAACGCCGGTTTCATAGTTTCCAACCTAATAGACATCAGTTTGTAACTTTTAAGTCACACGGTCCCATAGAGAGTTAAGTAAAGCAAGATACAATATATAATGGCACTTTGCAAGTCATACACAAAATATTTAAAAAGGAAAGAAAACAACTACATTGCTCATACTGTATACAATCTTTTCATAACAATAATTGATATATTCTTATTTATACCTTTTATTTCGTGTTGGTCTGCAAATATTTTAAACATCTTGTATATTTACAAATATATTCTAATTTTCTTTAAAATTGTAATTTAAAAACAGAAAATGGTAACTACTTTTTCCACGCGACGAGTATACTCGTCGATCACAGCTAATGTATAGCTCATGTATAATAAAAATAAGGTGTTTTACAACGCTTTGCTGAATTCATATTGCGCATAAACGCTTAGTATTATATAGGTAGTTTCATACTGTGTGAACAGATGGTGTTTAGAAAGCGAGATAGAAGATACGAGTACGATATACACCCATTGTTAGTCATAGAGGTCTACGTTCATCATACGCGAGCTCCTTTAGTCTTCAATTACCATTTAGATAATGAAAGGCTTTCTCCTGCTTCTACAGCTATTATGTCTTGCTTTTTTAATGCATTAGGAATTGCCTTGAGCAGAATCTTGATGTCACAATCATTTTAGATCGTATCATTCATTGTCGGTATATGCACGTACCGTTGATTCGTGTAATATTCCTCTCTTATACCATTTTCAGAGATTAGAGTCGTGTAAAATATTAATGCTAAAACCATCGACGGTTGAGGTATATATATTTAGTATATATATTAACCCAAACCCATATCTATATTTTAGAAAATTAGTTTTGTTTAGTTATCACTGGACTATTAAATTTGATTACTATATTACTGTAGTAACACCACGATCCATCTACAGTAATCATTGGTTAAAACATTTTCAAATCAAAGTGAAAAACTGTAATCAATCGTAATTTTTTCTCCAATAAGTAGACAAAATTCGGGCTATAGAGGGTTAATATCATTCCACAACACTGGATTAAATTTCTAACTAATCACTTTTTCTTATTAATTGATTTTTTCTTTTGTCTGTTTCCTTCACGTGCAAACTATATATGTTTAAGTTAAGTAAATAAATAAACGTTAATAGAATTATTAATTTTATAAAAAAATAAAATAGTCCAATACTATTAACAGCCACACATATTCTGTGTTTGACGAGTATACTCGTTATCGTTTCATTTTAACGACTCAAGTTAGGTACACAATTTTCGAAGAGGTCATCACAGGTAACTGGTTAATCGGAAGAACACTATTCACTGTGTATAATTAGTTTATAACTAGTTTATTCTTTGAAATGCAGCAAGGGAAATACATCTATTCTAGGAAATACACAAGTCTAAACGGAAATTGAAAACATAAAAAGTTGTATCAAAAAGCTAAAATGTGAAATTATTGAAAGAACTGTAATGGAAAAATACTGTAATAATGGTGCCAATTTAAGTATTGCACAAGCAACTGAAAAGGACTGCCTTCTTTTTCGCAGTCTTAAGGCCTGTAAGGGATACAATAAACCGCAAGTCAAAAAGTTTCGTCGTTTATGCGCTGTGAGGGTGTGCGCTCCTTACCGGTGCATTCCAATCTTACTATGGAATAAAACTACGGTCGAATAAATTCTTGCTTATATATTTTTGGAAATAATTTGTGTTCTAAAGATACGTTATAATTTGAACGTTTGAGTTAAGATCATTTTTAGATGCAATCTTTCATACAGCGTCGATTACTATTTTACCTTTTCAAGATATAAAATACAAAATACGAGAAATTTCGTCATCCGTCCGCAATGTGTTAAAAGTTGAAAGAAGGAATTCGAAAATAGTTGAAATTCATTAATAGAACGGCACTGTGGAGTCGCCGGAGGCTCTACCAAACATTAATTGTCTCTACAGAAATATAGATAAACATTAGCATATTAAGACTCGTATGCCCTTTTAATTTACGTCAAAGTTTAGAAAATAACAGAAAACTGAAAATTTCTTTTGTTTATTTGCATTGCTTTTATAGTCTGTCTTAGGATCCCCTGTAACCGGATGCTTTTTTTTAACACTAAAAATACCAAAGCAGTCAAAATGAGCAGCTTGTAATTTCTCGTAGAAATTCTATAAATTTACAATAATGTAATTTGGAGGATTTTTCATGATTTTGTGTTAAAAATATAGATAAAGATTTGTTCTCCTTACGTTATGCATTTTTTATAACACTTATCATTTTTATTTCTTGAGGTATAAATAGGTATACTTTAAGCGTCGGTAGTTTTAGTGTTAATGTAACGCTACCGTATTTTATTGACTTGAAATATTTGGAGCAAACGATCTATGTATACAGCTATTTTAAAAATACAAAAAAATGATAATATTATACTTTTAATACGTTCATGGATGTGAATAATATAGCATTCATTGTAATTGTGATGCAAAATGGTATGAGTGCTATAACATTGAAATTTATACGTCACATTATTACGTATTTATTTGAGTACTCGGTCAAAATGTGACTTATCAAAATTTGGTTATCACAATTAGTTTAATAATAAATCATCCGTCTATTTTTGTAGCTCATTAAAATTCTTACTGTCCGCGAACAGTGCACTCAGAACTATAAATAGTGATTCAAGCAGCCATAATAGTGTTATAAAGAATTCATTTAATCCATAATAGTATTATAAAGAATTATGAAAAAATGCATTCGTAGTTTAAATCAATTTGTTCTTTATTTTAGCACTTTGAATAAACATAAAGCAATGTGTAATTATCTTTTCATAAAGTATCTAAAGTGGAATAAAAAAAAGAATTTTTCAAAAACCTACAATAATATCGAAATAATCTGCGATTAACGTATCTTTAGAACACAAATTATTTAAAAAAATATCGTTCCTCACAACGCCCTACAGTATCGTATACGCTGGAAAATACAGCAATGTTGTTCTAGGGTTAATTCTCAAATAATTTATATAATAGCATAGTATAAAGACACCGTAGTAAATTATAAAATTTCTATAAAAAATTACGAATTGGTCGTTTTAGTCATTTCGGTAGTTCCACTATTAACCCCCTGGCTTACAATCACGAGAAACACTCGTGATACTAATTATGATTTAAATACAATAAAGACACAGTATATTTGTAATAAAGTTCAATTTGAATTTTAACTGTAATTTCAGTTTATAAGACTGAGAGTTACCAAATATAAATTACAATATTTCAGTGTTTTGCATTTGATACGCTGTTAAACATGTGCAGCTGCTAAAATAATAGCAAGGCAAAGGGTTAACACTCAGCCAACCGAATGGGGAAATCTCCCCGTTTTGAAATAAGTTGCTGGATGACCGAATGGAGAAATCTTTCCGTTTTGAAATAAATCGCTGCATGACTTAACACATCGATGGCCTCTGTCAGGTTCGTGTGACTTTGTACAGCTATTTTCTGGAAATGGTTTCTTGCCGTCATTTCGATGTTTCTATGATGTAAAATTTCTACCGATGCTATTTTTGAAGAAACATTAAAAATAGTGTAACAGTGATCTTAACGCTTTTTTTAATTAATAATTATGCTAGGAACGATTGTGCAAATATTGCCGCCGCTAATCTAAAAGCGATGCGAAAAATGTGCTACCGTCAAAGTGTTAATTGGGAGATCTTTTATCTTTTCTTTAGCAACTCGCAGTCTATCATTTTATTTCTTATTTCTTTTTTCTTATTTCGACCGAATTTTCGATACGATTCTTACTTTTTCGCTATAGTATCGTGAAATTTCGTGAATTACGGCAAATCAACCAAAAGCAAACTAAAAATCAGTAAATTTTCAGTACCAAACAGAGACAAATATGGTATTGAGTTCCATTTGTCGTACAGTAATTCATGGCAAGCGCGGTTATCCAAGTGTTAACACGAAAATGAATTATCATTTTTTCTCGCTAATCCAAGCGGTAAATCGCGAAATAAGGTCGTCGCTGAATCCGCGACACTCTTCCTCTTTGTCGTTCCCCTTGATACGTTCGGCACAAGTAGGACAGTCCCGTCATACTCGGCTCGTTGGAATAATAACAATTATCGGGAAGCGAATCTACAAGCGGTACACGACACGGTAAGAAGACAATTGTTTCGAAACTGTTTCCCAAGCTGCGTGCAGCGGGCTTGAAACGAGGAGGGAACAAAAGAGTCTCGGCGGTCGAGCGTGGATTACGCCGACGCGCGTGTAGACGCGTCTACCGCGTTCCTCGGTTATTCTGGACGTGTGCGTTCGAGCCGGTCAATTTCGAAGACCGGCGTCACACAATAACGAGGACACCTCCAGGAATGATCGATACGCGTATCTAGGGAATGCGTCGACATACCGTTTGCCCCCTACGCTCCTCTGCCACCGCGAATCAATGCACATTTCACCACTTCACTATTTGATTTCGACCTTGTGAATAAATGCGCGATTGTTACGTAGCGTTTGGTAAATCGGATGAAACGGGATTTTTTGGGGATTTGTTGGGTTTTACGTTTATGGGGATTGAAGAAATATAGTGGAGGATTTATTCTAGAACTACCGAAATGGCCAAAATGACCAATTCCCAATTTTTCATAGAAATTTTATGTATTTGCTGCGATGCTTTTTGAGAAATTTTCCGCGATGTTCTGTTAGAAATAGGGATAAATGTTTTATCTGCTTTGCATTATGTATTTTTTGATATGTACCTTTAATTTTGATTTCCTCGGTACAAATACAGATAACCCTTCTATAACACGGTAGATTGGTTTCTAGAAAATGCCGTGTTGTGAGAAACCGTGTTGTATGAGACCCAGAGCCAGTACAAAAAGGGGGGTTACGTTCCGAAAACTTATTAAAAACAAATATTTTTTTCAATTTTACATAAATAACTTAATTTTTATTGAAAATATAAACGTATGTACAAGCGTGAGACACTTTTGTTTTCAAGCCACGGAGATGAAAAGAAATGGTTTCCGTAAAACTGTATCTTTAAGACGGCAAGCCTCGCCATGGCTATAGAAGTACAGTGTTGTACAAAGGTTTTTCCAAGTTTCTTATCGCGTTAGAGCGAAACTCTGTTATAGGATGCCGTGTTGTAGGAGGGTTCCTGCAATTTATAAATCGTGTTTTAAGATGCCGTGTTGTAGGAGGGCTACCTGTATATAAATTTTAACCGTTGATAGTTGTGGTATTAACCCTTCGCACTCCGTACGATTCTTTAGCACCGAAGAAAAGAAGTTTCATTTTGAACGAAAAATATTACTATTGCCTGTGAAAGTACTTGTTTTTATTCATTTTACAAATTTCCATTTTTCTCTGGTAAACGAAACATAAATTTTTAATTTTGTAAATTATCATGGTGCGATATCTTTGGTAATTGAGCGTAATCGTGTTGAAAACGGAGCTTGGCGGAGCCAAAGGAACGCTAAGGGTTAAGTGTGAATTTTTGTTTTAATGTAGAGAAATTTTTAGTAGTTTGCTATATACAGTTACTCAGAAAATTGAGCGAACACTTATGTTGGTAATGAAAATCAGAGGAAAAAGGAATGAAAAGATAGATATTTTAGTACAATAACACAATTTCGTATAAAATCGAAAATGTTACAACATAATTTGACAAACAAAAAGGGACTTTGAAACAAAGCTGCGCGATGAATGGGAAAATACTTCGTCATCTTTCGTCGAAAAATTAATTCTATCCGTATCACGATGTTTGCAGGCAGTAATTGACAATAAAGGCTTCGCAACGAAATATTAATATGTTATATTAAATCCTATACAAATAATATAATGTGATAACTGTCATAATAATTCAATAATATTACAATAATTCAGTTAGATATAGCTAGGTAGTTAATGTTATTAGAAAACTTTTTTTGTGAATTTCTATTTAAACTATTAGAATTAATATACATACGTATTACGGTATTGCATTAAAGTATCTGTTGAGGTATCGCAATATGTTATGCAACTGTGTTGAGGAGATCCCTGTTTTATCGATTTCCTGTGTTTCTGTTTTTCTTTTATGGATCGATGCGGAGTTGCTTTTCTTTTGTTTCTAAATGTCGTAATAAAGTAGTTGGTATTTAGACGCCGTTCTTTTGCATATATTAACACTAGATTTACGGAACCCGTCAATTTGACGCAGTTCAGATCTCATGCTTAAGTTTAACAAGTGTGCGTGCAGAAAATATAAACTCGAAATCAAGTTTATGTATAAAAAAATGTGCTAGATAAATCTCTGCTAATAATAATCGATCGATTCAAAGCAAAGCGAACTAATAATATTGCAAGAAATCTATATTTTAATGTACTCATCAGAATGATCCAATCGATGCCCGTGAATCTAGTGTTAAGTCATTAATTGGTACATCGATCGTGAATTATGGCGCCCTGCTAACAGTGTCAATATTTTTATTCATTTTCCTGTTGGTTTTCATAATCACCGTAAGTGTACGCTCGATTTTGGGAGTGACTGTACGAAAATTTATAATTTATGATAATCAAATGTGGATAGAAGGATTAATATTTTTCTTTACATTTTAAAAATATGTTAAGAATAAATATGTACGATTGATATTACAATTCTGGATCTCATTTTAACTGTTTTCGAGTTTTTTATTCCTTGTTATTTTAGTACTCTTGTTCTCTTTGATATTTGGCCATTAACTGGAATAGACAAGTTAATTCCTCATGTTTTTTCTTATTTTATAGGGATTCTATAATATATGTAAATTTATTTTCTTAGGGATTCTTTGCACTAGAATGTGCCATTAAATTTGTATTAAGAAAAGATATGTTATATTTACATTTCTAAGTATTACAATTGACGCAACTAAAATTAATTTTTTTATCAGTTTCTAATTTTATGTACGAAGAAATTTTTAACAGAGAAATGCCACAGTTAACAATTTATTAACTTTTTATTGTTCTGTTGAAATATTCTGCATACGATACATTCACCATATTAAGAAAATTCTATATGACCAAAATGGAGTTCTAGATAGTGTGAAGTTTCCGGGGTTCTAGTGTTTATTACTAACAATGAATTATTTATTGGAACCAAAGTTCAGCTTAAATTGATTAAGTGCAACATATGATTGAAATGCATTAATTTTTGGAAATTTTCATAACATTTATTAGAGTTTTTGGTTACAAACATTTATCTTTGAAAATGAATGACAACTCTTTAAAAGCTGTTGAAAATTTCATATTAAATATTGAATAATAAAAATATGTGTGTTCTCGATTTTATGGAAATTGTAAAGGACTTCGAATAGCTTAATTTAATTGGATTTTATTTAATAAATGCATGTTAACTAGCGGTAGCATTGTTCAACGGAGAAATATCAGGTATGGAAATTTCTCAAGCAATCCTTCTATGTCATAATGTTTATTTCTTATGTAAGAATGTGAACTATTTCATAAGCAGAGTATGCCCTTTCACTCATGGTAGGGAAACATATTTCACAGGAATTTTTAATCAATTCTGGTTCCAAACAGTAGACGAAGTATTATATTTGAATAAGGAAATTCTTTGAAACTTACACATTTCTTTATTACGCTTTGAATATCCTCGTATGGATGCAATAATCTTTCAAAAATCCGACTTGCTCGTAGCGAATAATATTTTACCGAGAAACATGTTTTATGATTTTGATTATGATGGTTACAAAATCTTAATCAAATTTTAATTTCATACATTAAATTCGTAATACTAACAAGGGACCGTATCTCAGTGTCAAACGTCGATTTTGATGCAACTTCACTACAAAATAGTTCTCGTAAAAATATTCGACACGTATATATATTTTTCTTTTTAATTGCTATCGTTCATATTAAAGGGTTAAAAAAAGTTCTCAAAGTGAGGCGTGCTAATTCTATTTTGTATAAATATCTTAAAATCTATTAGAAGGTGTTATCAAAAAGAATTAAAGTTAAATTTCACGTTTTGGATCGACGAATTTGGTTGTACAAAGAGATGAATAAATTAGTGTTTGATAATAATATATTTATATTTTATAGTATATACGAGCATATAATGTAATTGCTTCGGTGCAAGAAGTAACCAAACCATATTAATTATTCACATATTTCGTCCCAAATAATAATGAATATATCCCTATACGAGGTTATTCGCCTAATTTGACGATCGAAAATTACTGATAAATTATTTAATCTATCAAAAACTATGAAACAAAAGTTGCAGAGTGTGTTCTCCTTGAAATCATATTGCAGTTGTTTTTTTTTTGTATTGAAATACCCCATATTGCTTTATAAAACTTGAAAAGTCTTCATAGACTACATAAATAAATATTAAGGGATAATAGGTTAAAAATGAACATTAACCGATATATTCTTGCAACGAAATTTATTTTAACCTGTTAAGTGCGGAATTTAGTTTCCAAAGGCCACTACAGGATGCGGAGTTAAAATCAAGCGACGACGTGTATACACGTCAAACGCGAGGTAAATGGTCCTACTATAAATTTTTACAAAAAATGAGGAATGATTATATTTTTATTAGTCAGAAAAATTTATTTTACATGACGCGTATACACGTCGAACGCACTGCAGAAAAGATTCGGCCTGACGTGTATACACGTCGAACGCACTTAACCCATTGCCGCAAATGACGGCTATAGACGTCATGCAAATTTTAATTATTAAAAAAATATGATGAGCAAATGACGGTTATAGCCGTCAAAAGTTTTTTCATAAAAACTGTGGCCAAATGTGATAATTTTCACTTCCAAATATACAAGTTACACTCAATTTCATCTGGTAGACATAAACAATTGAAAAACAAGTGTGTTTCTGAGCGCCACTTCGAAATAAAAAGTGTGCGGCAATGGGTTAATAGGTTAAAGGACGGACTAATGGTTGACCCTAACTACTGATATAGCAGCTAATCGAATGATAAGTGACACATATCAATTTTCCAGTATACTTTTTAAAGATTTTTGCGTAAATAATAATAATAGGTACGTTGTTTCATGTTTTCTTTGAAGATTTCATATTTTGTTTGAAAATATTTTGCAATAAACTCCTTTGGTACAATTCACGAAACTAGAAAACTATTCGCCCTCTTTTCGCACCCTATCAAGTCAACGTCTACAACATGCACTTGATTACACGCATATACTATCCCCAAACATTGATTTCAGCCAACACCAAGCTCATCAAATCCAGTTATTCAACAAATTTACTCTTCACCATTCCACAGAGCCTGGCAGCCGTACTCTAATTTTTCCTTGCAGTTTGCGACGCGCTGTATTCCCCAAACTACGCACTCCATGAGCAAATTTGTTTTAGCAATTAAGTAGCTTGCACGGTAATTAAGTAACTAGTTTTCTGTATCTACGCCAGCGATAAAACCATTGTATGCCTCGTTTACCATTCATATTGTATCAAGCTTATCGCGTTCTAGAAATGTGTTTACCGGCACAATAAGGTGTAAGATGGCGAGCGAGCGCCAATTCATTGAGATCAGATCCGAGCAGTTCTAATTACGCTTTCGAATATTCAGAAGCTGCTGAAATGCGAGGCTTTTAGCCTGAGTACCAATTTAATTGTTAGCCTCCTCGTGGCCGAAGAAGCGAAATATCTGTCCTCGCGTTATACTAAGGCTTCGGTGAACACGACTCTTGTCTAACTAGTTTGATTTAAACCTTCTGGGCACAGTGGTTGGCAATATGCAATATTGCGGCGTTAGTCTATACTTGGAAACGTTGGGTGGGACTATGCTATCAGGAGAGTTTAACGGGCTTCGGAAGAGTTGTATCGTTGCCTTTTAACGCTTTCGCTGCGGAGCGCCTAAGAATGAATTGTTCTCTCAACAGCCGGCGCGATACTGGAGTATCTGTACGGACGACACGGTACGCGAGACGTTCGTAAAACGGTGTGTGGAACCGATTTTGCTGATCTTTTCCTTGAGGTGACTGGCCGACACGGCAGCCAAACAATAATAATAATAATAATAACAACAATATTAGTAATTTTTAATAATTTTTAATAATCTTAAATAACATTAAACAATTTTTAATAATATTTCTGTGTATGATATAATTTAAAGCAGGGTTCAATACATAATCCAACGTTATGTATAATCCCTGTTCGCTCAAGGGAAGTGTCCATAATCGAACGCCAAAAGGCGCTGTTCGCTGAGAGAAAGCGTCTATAGTGTTCCGTCCGTAGGAACAATACGTGAGGATGCTTTGGCCCGTTTATGATAGACATTAGGGAAAAGGCTATTTTTGAGAAAAGGCGTTCGATCCTTAGCATATTTTACCGTTTGCTCGAAGCAATTAGTTTACATTTTCTTTTCGCCCTCAATAGCCGAGTATATGTCATAAACTCTGTCTTTCCTGAAGGTAATTAGAAACGGGATTTTGCGCGGTGTCCTTGCTAAATCGTGTGAACCTGAGGGAAAGACCGCCGCGTTGCCAAATCGCCGTGGTCCTCGCGTCGCTACCTGGCGTCGGCCTACCCTTTCCACGGAAAGCGCGCTCAGGGCGCAATGGAAGGGTAGCTGTCAGGTCAAAGAAGCACGTTGATTGGCACATTAACGAATGTGAGCGAAAACCAATCAGCGTGCTTCCTTGCCCTTCCGAGTGTCATCGTTCGGATACTCGGAAGCGGAAAACAGATTCGTCCTTGCAATCGTTCCAGCAAGACGGACAAAGATTCGTTTGAACCTTCATACGAGCAACAGATTCACCTTAGCTATCGAGAAGTCGACAATGAAGTCGACAATCGTCCGCGGTCGACGAAGCAGCCTTTTTTGACGTATCGAAATCGAGTAACGGGTGCGAACATTCGAGCACCCAACGCGAAGCTCACGTTAATAGTAGTCTATCGGTCGGGACTTCTTACCGTAATCTAAAGGGTTCCTCGTCATTAATTTGACGGGTAACAGTTCGCGAAACGTTCGCGCACCTACCAAGGTTACGTCGAGCCTTACAACCCCGACCAGGAGGTACCGTCTCCACGTGAACGCGACGCGACATCGCGCGTACGGTCTTGATCCTGCATCGAGCAGTGTCATTCATCAGCGCGTGCGAACATATAGCAGAGCGCCAAAAGGCGCTGTTCACAGCGAAAGGATTAACATTGAAATTACCGACGATTAAAATGTAGTGTGGAAGATGAAAAAGCTGTCAGGGAAAACCTGGCGGTTAAAAATAGGACGAAATCGTGTTTGTCCCATCAGCTGACGAGGCACGCAAGTTTGACGCTCGCCGGTATCACTGACCCATATACAAAAATGGTAAACACTGGCAATAGGTGAGCGACTATCGAAAACGAGTGCAAGGGAGAGAGAGAGAGAGAGTGTTTGTGTGTACGAGAGAAAAGTCCGTAAGGTGCGATGACCGCGAGAATGGGTTGTACGAGTGAGTGTATGTTATGTTTAAGAATGATATATTAGGTTGTCCTAAAAGTTTCTCTCGTTTTTTTTAACACTAGGTTTACGGATATCGATCGGCTCATTTTGATGGGTACATTGAAATACAAATTTTTTATAATATCATTAGTTCAGTTTACTTCAAATTAATAGATTTCTATTACCAGAGATTTATTTAGTACACTTTTCGTATATAAATTCTATTTTGTCTTTACATTTTCCATATGCATGATCGTTGAACTTAAGCACGAAATCTGAACTGAGTCAAATTGACGGGTTCCGTAAATCTAGTGTTAATAAGTAATGAATTCATAATATTTAATGTTTTACAATATATTATTAATTTGTATAGGACCAATTTTGCTCTATTACCTTTCTGCATTTGTCGTTTGATAAATAAGGCTGCAATGTTTATGTAAATACTGCTAGACGAAACCATCGCGTGAAGATAACGAAAGAAACTTTCGGAACAACTTAATATAAGGAGAATCTTAATCTTTAAAAGGTAGCATAGCGAGGCGATTAGAGTGAGCATATAAAGAATAGAAAGAGCGTAAAGAGAGAAACTGTGAGTAGCGAGCGTGAGTGAGAACGAATTTTTGCAGCTGTAACCGCTTAAGATTAAAATTACTTGCATCAACATCGCGTGGAATAATTATTTTAATAGATAATACTACCAATATCCCTACAATACCTATTTGCACAAAAGAAATCAGGATAAACAGATATTTGAAAACATACACAATGCGAGAACAAATCTTCAGCTGTATTTTTTACAGAAAATGACGGAAAATGCTAAAAAATGTGTATAATTTCTATGAATGATTGCGAATCAGTCATTTGACCGCTTTGGTAGTTTCAGTGTTAATCAATTCATTCGGCTAACGTACGGAATACCAGTCTTGACTCTTCCGGTCGTGAGGACGAGGATTTGTTGACTCCCACAGTGTTCGTAGAGTCGAATATTTAGCATAAAGCTGCCAACACGTTGTACAATAATAAATATAGGTGATATATTAAGTTCAGTTCGTACAAGTTCCAGTTCTACAGTTCACAGTTCTCACGTGTACAATGTTCAAAGTTCAGTTTAGAAAATACGCAGAGAAATCTCACCTCGTCACTAGTGTTCCGTGTTCAATAATCTATAATCAATTCTTTTTCTAATAGTAACTAACAGTAGCTTAAATACTAGACACCCTCGTTAGGCGTGTCTTCGCCAAGAGGGTGGGAGGCATGCTAGTCCAAGGAGTTAAAAATTCTCATGTCAGGATAGGTAGTCAATGTCACGCCCTCAGAGTTCGTGCGTCAATTCTAAGTCAGGTAGGTTCACAGGTAACGGTGTCAAAGGTAGCAGCTGATGTACACGTGCGTCAGTTCTCGTTGGTAAAGATTAGGATACGGCAATTTGCTATTGAGCAGAAAGCGACGAACACCGAAATATTCTCCAGTTTCTAGATTGTAAACTGTATGTGCGTCGCAGCGTCGACAGTGTTTGGCGACGATTAAACGACGCGGTGGAAACCAAATGAATTATTGAATTCGTTTCTAATGGTTTAGTGGACTGTATCTAATTGGTTGTATCCTTGTCGATGTACAAGTGTCTAAGAAAGTGCAACGATGTCTCACGTTGTCTTACTATGTATACGAATGTCTATAACGAAAATCTACAATGTCTCTACAAAAATATCTATTGCAATGTCTCGAATGCGTATAACGAAAAATGTACAAATGTCTCTAATGTCTAAAACGATGTCGAAATGTATAAAATGTCCAAAATGTCTCTATCAAAATGTCTGTCGGGGCGCAGTTTGCACCTCGCTATATAGCCACAGTTCCTCCCTTCCAGTACGCCCTTGGCGTGCTATTTTCTGGAAAGGGAACTGTGCCCATCTTACGGGGTAGGTAGGCCGCGAGTTGCCAACGAGACCGTCTTCAAGTCGCCACGGGGTCCTCCAGGTTGGTGAAAACAGTTTTCGGTCGCGCCAACCTACCCCCTTGGTATTTCCCGGTTTATAACATGGCACCGCTACTCGGACCCAAAACTTGCACGTGCCATCGATAGTCTGCAAGCCAGATGGCACCCAAAAATTAGCTGTCTCTAGCCTACCATATCATAAACCGTGATGGTTTGGTTTAGAACCGTTACTAATTATTCGGAGCCGTTCAGGACCGAACATAAACTAATAATATGCAAAATGTGAAAATGACCATTCTCAAAAATAACTAGGGTTCGTGCGTATGATAAATTAAGTCGGTAACTGTCCTTAACCCATTCGCTGCCAAGCATAAATTATATGAAGTCATTCCCATTGCCATTTATATTTTGAATTTTATTGTTTACCAAAGCTCTGTTATTTCTTGGTAAGAGCACATATTTTACCATACATAATCATTTGCAAGCATAAAACCAAAGACGAGTATACTCGTCGTCTTGGCAATGCATGACACCCTCCCAAAGACGAGTATACTCGTCCTTGGCAACGAATGGGTTAACAGGATTCTTGGACATTTTTCGTTGATATCGATCGCGGAATCTATTCAACGCTACACATCCATAGTGTTTTGTCTAGTTAATGAATTTTTCATTCGAATAATCACGTCGACGAATTTTGTAAAGTTTAATCGACTTGCCTCGCCTTGATGCGCGACTTTTTCTCTCGCTCATATCTACTCTCGCCTCGTCTCGGTTTTAACCCAGTCGAAGTTTCCAGCTAGTCTCGAATCGAGTCGCTTGTCAAGACATTGTTCTTTAGCGTCCGACCATTTCTAAATTTCTTAATTGACACATTTATAAAGCGTAGTTTTATATTCACGAGAATGTTAGTTCGCCAAAGCACGCGTTCACTGAAACGATAGCCTTAAGCAGCTCGCACACGATCAATAACATCGTCAATATTTGCCGGTATTACGTTATGATACGTACATATTTGTTGGTATTGACAATGTTATTGATTATGTGTGGTCTATGTTAAAGGATGGATAGATATTAAAATTGAAGATCAATACTGCTTTGTAGTGGGGATATTGAGAGTAATATTGAAAATCTTAAACGAAACGTATCTTACAAACTACACGCAATTCTGATTTTTATAATATCGTTTTAATGACAGAACTAAATATTAGTTTACTCACAATCGCCTTCGCTTTATAATATTTTCACAAAGTAGAATAAAATAGAATTTTCGTAATAACTCTACCGACACACACCGTCACTCGTCGCGTGGAATAAAGCTCAGGTTTTTAACCCTTTCGCGCTCATAGTATAGGCAACGTATGTTGTATTGCCTCGTATAGGATTAATAAGCGGTGAAATCAAATAAAATTAAATCTTTAATATTTCTTTATTATACTATCTGACACTGGAAGGCACGTCTTTACTGACCAAAGAAACCTTTTAGAATGAATCGTGCTGAGGAAAATGCGTCACGCATCCGTAGACCCTTATCGGTCCTGCTCGTAGACTGAATAAACTCTGAGGAACACAATTCCATCCTCTTGAGAAGAGTTCAGAAAATTAATAAAAATAGTTGTTGGTTTTTGTCAAATACACCAACCCCTCGCTATAACGATGCTTTGTGCTTTTATGTATTAAATTTTCTAATTTAACATATCCGTATACAATAAATCTATTTTTCCCATTGTATGCTTGTAATTTCCAAATACGAATGCGATTTATCAAGTGACTACAGCTGTTGATATTATCCAATAGTCGAGCGATTTATAATCGTCCATAGTATGCAGAAGTTGATTCGTGGCGAGCGATTATAGTTGTCCGTAGTAGCGAAAGTGTTAAGTCAGACCCGATGCAGAGAAGCTACTTATGTCCGTGCGATCTTGCTGCGATCATGTATCTTTCTTTATTTTTCAAGTCAAAAACAACGAAGACAAATATATGATCGCAGCGAGATTGCGCGGACAAAAGTCACTCGTCTGCATCGGGCCGTAGAACTAGAGTAATTTTCGATCGTCTTACGGCAATAGTATGCTAGTCCTTGTGTAGAAATTTTAAATGGAGCATCCTATAAATACTGAGGCTGATGTTCGACTGTCAACAACGATAACTATCGCAACAAAGATGGTTGTATTAGTAAACATCTGGATAGGCAGCATTCAATGGATTAGTCAAAAGTCTGTTAGTCATTGTCAGTATTCAATGTGTGGTGTTAAAAGTTTTTTTTATTAACCCTTTTGCTACAAAGGTCTTTGTCGAAAAACGTGCCCATAGCATCGGTGGCATATGTTATATTGTCTCGTTATAATGGTTCTTTGTGCTTTTATGTATTAAGTTATCTAATTTAATATATCCGTATACGATAAATACTATTTTTCCCATTGTATGCTTGTGATTTCCAAATACGAATGCGATTCATCGAGTGACTACAGTTGTTGATATTATCCAATAATCGAGCAAGTATAGTCACCCATAGTATGCAGAAGTCGATTCGTGATGAGCGACTATAGTCGCCCGTAGTAGCGAAAGGGATAAATCTTCCGACAAAATGAACGAGAGACATGTTCTCTCACATAAATATAGACACATGTTGAGTACGCGTTGTCTGGACGTAGAGAAATGTACCAGAGTACAACAATCGTACGTAATAATAAAAACTTATCGAGCTGTATTTAACTGGGAAATGTTCGCGTCAAGGTGGTCACAGATCTATTCATTGTTGGAAATTGGTTTATCTTGCTGGAAAAAGGGATGTGGTTGATTTGGTAGGGGTTGAAGGGATACAGTAGGAGGATGACTGTGGTGGGAAAAAATTTTAAAAAGTTGAAGTGTTCAGGATGTCGCGGCAAGCGCCAGTTATCCCTTGATAATACGAATGGGTTTCCCATGTCCTAATCTTCGATCTTCATATTTCACCGCAAGTTCGTCCGATCTATTATCTCCATTATCTAGGTCCCCAGACCGCTTGTTAAGGACACCGGACTGACACAAGTTTATG
>SMSQ01025464.1:0-12920 GCA_019453375.1 Ctenoplectra terminalis | reverse complement strand
TTTTTTTCCAGGGACGTAGATAATTATAAGTTAGAATTCGTTTAATTGTATACTTAGGGAAATATATTTAATTTAAGGAGTGGATAATGAATATTGGAATGTATTTTAAGTTGTACAATTATTTAGTTATAACGTATTGATACTCGTTGAGTCGTAATAAAAATTAGAACGTGGTTTCGTAATCTTTTTCATTTAAATACAAATAATAATGATGATGATAATGTTCCGATATACCAGTTCGAAAATATAATTCGAGTTCGATTTATTTCGATTTATTGTAAATTGAACATGGCGGTTGAAACATAACCTATATAAAATCACGGTAGAACTGTGCTTTCGTACAGGATTCATCGTAGATGTTTTAACAATATATTATTATACAATTGTAAAACAAAAAATGCAGGAATCATCCACTGTGAAGAGTATAATTAACAATCGAAATCGTGATTGTTTGAGCTGCAGAATCGTCAGTGGCATCGGTCTTATTGGTTCCGGTTTATATGTTTCGCATCATTCGAAAAAATTCCAGAAGAACATTGGAAAAACTATAATGTACTCGATTGGAAGTGGTAATTCATTCTTTTTTATAGTATTCTACATTAATTTTCTGAAATTTGTTGCACTGATACAGCAAACTTTTTAATTATATATTTAAGAATTATCATGAAAAACTTTTTTTAATTTCCTAAAGTTAGTTAGAAATTATAATAATTAGGTATAAATCAATTTTTTTTTAATATTTTTACGAATATTCAATTTCAATAAAATAATATTAGCCGATGCTTCAATTTTTTTAAGGTTAGAATTTTGTGCGCGAAAGACATATTTAAAAAATTTAATAGTATTAAGCGCGTAGTTCATATTTAAATCTAACATGTCAATTTTCACGAAATTTTTACAGCTTTCATACTTCTTGGCACGGCTCGACTTCTGGATCTCCCACCATTTCGCAATCAATTTAACCATGGATAAATTAACGTTCATCAAGTTTTTGTTACATATACAAATGTTGTAACACTTTTTTGTTAACTGTGCTATTTTTTTTTTTTAACTATAAATACAAGATACAAAGGCAACCGCATCTTCAACAATTTTAGGTATTCGTTAAATCTATACAGTTTTTTTGGAGGGTAACGGGGGAAGGATTTCATGTGTTTTTGATTTTGTTGTTTAATTATTAGCTTAAAAATTAGCTTAAACTAATAAATCTGTTTATCGCCCGATAAGAAGCATTACATATTAAGAATTATTAATGCAGTTGGTGTCATAAAACTGTACTTCTATGATTGATTGAGTCTTTATCATCATCAATTATATTATGCCCATTGTTAATCGAGTTTTCAAAAGTTCCATTCGAAATTTGTGCCAAAAATTGCTCGATCAATCATTTTGTTAATCAATAACAAATATTTTTCAGTATTATCTAATTTACATAATTATCCAACTATGTTGATAAAATTAATATTAACTTGTGAACAAATACAAAATCTACGATACACAGAATTAAAGTGTTTTCTTGGTATTTCAGATAAATGCATCGGTGTTTGCTTTGAAGCTACAAAAAAAATTTACTTCGGAAAATTTCCTTCATCCTTTGATATTTGTTTAGATTGTCCATTGTGATACAATTTTGGAAAATGCAGTGATATCAATCCGCCAGTCTTGTTTATTATTAGCTCGGTTTATTATTTATGTTTACACGCGAATAATCGCTGTTTGCTCGTTGGCGACTGGCGGCTTAGAAGACTTTGTAATCCCGTTGTCGCCGAACATCAAACAATAGCTGTCACTTTAATAAACATGTTGCATCTGATGGACTGTTGCCACCAGGGGCGGATCTAAGGGGTAACGTTGGGAATCCCCTCGGAGATTAATTTATGATTTATTTTATATTACATTTTATAACAGTTTTTTAATACGATTGAGCTAAGTACTTCATGAGTCATTCTTTGTTTTTATTAGATTGTTTATAAAGATTATGAAAGTTAAGCTTTTACTTTAGAAACTCAGAATTTCATCTGTTTAATATACATATTTTTTTTTTTATCGAAGCATTCAATTGAAATAGATCTTAGGCATGATATAATTAATCGTTGCCGACAGATTGGAAAAATTATAAATTTCAAATGTTGTAAAGCAAGGTTTAAAAATATAATTTTATATGTTTCAATTCCTCGCCCTGAGTATGGCTTCGCCCCTGGGCGTTGCGGGTGATAAGGGAACAGAATAAAAATTCCTCTAAGATGCATCAGACAGTTGCACTTTGATAAATGTTGATAAACATTGTTCGGACTTAAGGGATCGAAAAGTTTCGAAATTTCCGACGCCACGGTAAATCCGATAATGAAATAAATGCATCGGAATCTCTTCGGCGCGTGTTGATTTGTTTAATTTTCATCGTTATCACCGGTCGATAAATACGAATACGTGCTTAAGATCATCGTCTAATCTCAGTTAATAACCGGTGATAGAGTTTTGTAATTGTAAACACATATTTTTTTTTTTTTGTATAAAAACAAAAGTCTTTTTATTTTCAAAGGACAACATTTCTTGCGCCTAGTACTGTACATTTTACATTACACATTAATCGGTGGTATTACATATTTACAGAATTATTATACATTACAAACTAAGGATGATTATCTGTGAGTCGAAACAGTGGAAATTGGGATGATTTGTACGATAAACTAACCCTGAGATTTTTTTATCATTGATACTCCGCATCCTGTAACAGAAACAAAAATATATTTTACACGTTGCAGTCTTTTGATGGGACAAAAAAATTTTGCAAAAAAAGAAAAACCAAAATAGAACAACTTACATATTTTATATACGAGAGAAAAACGTCATAAATCATTGTCATAAAATTGATGTACAACACCCTGTAACGCAGGGGTACCAAGAAGAAATTCACACACTGTGTTGGAGGCCAAAAGCAACAGTCAACCTGAACAAAAATAGAATAAAATTAAAACTATATTCCTGAGTTTAAATGTGTGACTAGAAAGTAATAATAGTTTGTGAAAACGAAGTATACCTTCCATGTGTCGTATAACTTCATTTTCACCTCCTCGCGGATCTCCTCCATTTTTTTATCTTCTAAAAGGCCAAGGCCGACAAAAAATATTGCCAGACAAGTTGGACTGGCGATGCTTTGATCCAGACAGGTTTTCTTCGCGACGGATAGTACGCTCCTTCCGGGGACTACCCTATCCAGAATCATGTAAAACCAATGATGGAATGGGCCTTGAAGCAGGCCCACGATCATCATGTTCTTAGTCCGCGCGTAATCGTGGATGTAGACCTCGGAAAAATTGGAATCGCGGAATTTTTGTTCCGCGTCTAGGGGTGCTGCCATCACGTAAGTTCCAGCAGGCAGGTACTTGTGTTTTCTGAAATGTTCACTGCGCTGTTGAATGACGTCTGCGGCTGCCATCATCAAGCCGCAACTTACGGTGTTTGTGACTAAAAGGTACTTGCCTGAAAATGTATACATTTGTTAATTTTATACACACTTATAAGCAATAAAATAATACATTACTTTATTTTAGTTATATTATACAAGTATAAAAATTGGTGTATAATTATATAAAATTATACATACATAATAATTAAAAAGAAACACTTACCGAACAATTTTGTCCAAACAGTCATTTGTGTACGGTGTCTTAAATCAGGTAACTCTTTTATTACTTTTTAATATTTCTTCGCTTTGTTCTATAGATCCTTATTTCTCTAATTTAATTAAAATATTAATATCTTTAAATTTGCAGTTTTTTTTTTTTTTTTTTTTTTAATATTAAATGATCATGCGGTTCTTGATTTTTTGATGTTTGTGAAGACGAAACCGCGACTGAAACCGACCCAGTAACATACCGTTTCGACTAACTTAAGATCAAGTATCTTTTACATAGATTTCAAAAGTGCATATAAGTTATCATTTTGCAATATAAATCTACGCGTTACTGAATAGAAATTTTGCGAAACCGCGGTTATTATAAGACACAATGCAATCGAAAGTTCCGCCGCGTTTGCGCAGTCAAGATTCAACCCCACCATTCAATATATTCTCTGGTTGTTAGTGCATTATCTTTTTACGATCACTGCTCGAGAAAAACACGAACAATACAGTGTTCCATCGTTTGATCACAGGTGCTCACGCTAATTTCGCTTGAGGTTAATCGAAACGAGATCCGTTAGAAAACAAACGTACGCCAGGCTTTTGGACTTTTCAAAGTTATTTATTAGAAGTCAAAATTTTACAGATGTATAGCGCAGTGACAAAAGTGAGGATTATTTAGCTTGAACCGATTTCGATTTCGGCAATCCTTCCCTGAATCCATTCCTGAAAAAATTCATGCAAGATGGTGGTAATAAAAGAGTTCATTTTTTAAATTCTTTACTAATTTTTCTACTTTCTTAATGCTCGTTTGATTAATCTGTTTACAGAGTCGAGTCTGTTTCTGAACTTACTTGAATTTACGGCGAACAATCTTCAGGTAACGCATACGACCGGTTCCAGTGGTCTTCCTCCTCTTAGCTTTTACTGACCAGTTATCTAAAATTTGTACGATGCAATTGTTAATATCTCTGAAATATAACTGTGTTGCGTATTAAGTCCAGACTATCTGTCTCTTCAAACTAGAATGATCTATGGATCATTGTCAACTGTACTTTACTAAAGTACATACTGTACTTTCATCAGTTTCTTAAATTTTTGTCACTGAAAACTTTGTTCTTGAACGAAAGGATAATTTGGAATTCTTTATGATACAATATTGGAACTTACATGATCGCATTTTCTTCTTAGGATATCCACACTGTGCACATTGTGACTTTTGGATGTGGTACGAGCTGCGACCACATCGTCTGCACAATGTGTGTGTCTTATTTCGCCGCTTACCAAAGCTTGATGTACCCTTCGTCTGCGAACATTAAACAGACTGTTAATTACAAATCATTAAACAGAAAAACAATTTTTTCGCGGTTTGAAAACTCATGTCAAGTCGTAAACATTCATCGCGTAACCTCAATCGTGATTAAACAGTAATAACATACTTATTCTGGAAATTTTAATCGAAACTATAACGTTATAAAATATTTAGATAGAGTAATAAAGAATTTCCAATATTTTTCACGCGAAGAATTTCCACGATCGCTTTATAATATACGGATTTAAAAACATGGAATACGCGCTTACCATTTTGCACGAAGGAACGGTACGAAAGAGAGGATCACTTGTGCTCCGAAACCATTCGTTCCTCCGTTCACACCGAACACAGTGGTTCTCATTTATAAATCAATGAAAAAAATTCCTGTTTATATGATTGTATTAAAAATGCGTACATATTTGTAATTACAAAACGTTTCGCTTTTATTTATATTATATTTCAGCAAGCTGTTAATTTAATTCACAATTAATAGGCGATTTTTATTCTTATCGTATTAGCAATTATAGCGTGTTTTACGTAGTTAGGAATAATTAAATTTCTATCAGCTTATCCGGATCGGTGAGGACTTCGCGAGAATATTGACTTCCAGATGTTACAACGTGTTGGGGACCAACTACACAGTCCTTCAACTCCGTACCCTCTTCTATGACACAACCGTTGCATAATATGCAATTATGTATTACACATCTGCAAAATATTATTTATACATAGAAAGAAGTATTGTTTCTTTACTCGAAGACCTGAACGTGAAGTTCATTTATTCTTTTAACGCGTTAACTCTTTGGTGCACGCTGGGATTAAAAGTGTCCCACCTTTTTGACGCATCGTATTGCATGGTGGGACATTTTCAGTCCCACCTCGAAATCTTGCAGTAGCTGCATGTGCATAGGTTTATGTTTCGCCTTATTTATGTAAAGCAGTTGGTATTCAAACAATGTTACAAATTGTTGACTGTGTTGAATGTGTTGACAACATTCAACACGCAATTAACGGTTGACCAATTGTTATAAACAGAAGGTTTATTGCACTAACACTTTAATTAACTATTACTATTTTGTTGTGTTTTTACATGATGTTATACCTTTGTTCATAAAAATATACCAATTTTGTTTCATTCAAAACCCGATAAAATTCCTGTGCAACGTGAGTCTATTTTATTATCTGAAATCCTGTGCCGCAAAGAGTTAATAAGTACCATTCGTGAACCTATATGGCACGGTGGGACTATTTGAGTCTCACAATTTAAGAAACAAATTCAATTAAATTATTATTACTTTTTTATATTTTTACATTATATGATTCCTTTACTAGTAAAAATATACCAATTTTATTTCATTTAAAACGCAATCAAATTTCTATGCAACACGGGTCTATTTTATTATCTGAAATCCTGTGTCGCAAAGAGTTAAGCGGTGAACTTTTCGTTCGGGCGTCGTCGTCATCGTAATTTATTCATCGTCTGTGATCCAACGCTCGATGAACGAAAAGCACAGCAAAATTAGGTCCGCACTTAACGTGTTAAAACGTACCTCTGCTTAATCGTTACGTTCTCCATTACGACGCTCTGTAATACTCTAGTTTTCGACTCGACGACTGCGTTTGGTCCAATATGACTATGTTTAAGGGACGTTTTCTCATCGATAAAGGCATTATTACCTACAGAACAGTCTTGCATTTGAGTGCTACGTATCGTTGCCGTAGGTGCGATACTTGGCACGCAAGACTGTCCATAATTATCGTTGTTCCACCATTTTGATATCTAAAATATTTATTTTATTAACCGATGCAAGCTCAAATAGGTTTTTTCTTTAGTTTTTACCTTGGCGTTGGCGAGGTGATACATTTGTATGGTGTTTGCTCTTAAACCGAATTTTCCGTTACCAATATAGGCGTAACACCGTATTATATCCCCTTGATATGCGTCTTCTAAATCAGTATCATGATCATTATAAGCTGACATTTTTCTGATTAATTCGTCGAGTGGTTTCTCGACTGCGAAACGATAAATATCATCCTTCAAGTTCACTTTTACTATAGAGGTATTTTTATCGTCTAAACATTGTTTGGGAGGTTTGGAGAACTGTTTGCTGACGATGTAGGGAAGAAGTTCGCCCTTTAGCATGGTGAAGTTTCTATAAAAAAGAAAAAGAAATAGATTATCACGTAAAGTTACAAATTGAATTATTAAAACATTTTTGTGTAGGTCTCTACTTACTTATTGTGCATCAGAAAGTCTAAAACCCATTTGCTGATCACGTATAAATGAGTATCCATTAATTTAGAATGAATAGTGAAGCTTGGATGTTTCTTGAGCAAGGTCTGCGAGATTTTAATCGTTTCCTCGAAGTCTGAGGCCGATGCCAGGAAAATTAAACGTCCAGTCTCATTGCTAATGCCGATTAAATCGGTCTCTGGCTTCTGCTTGTTTTTTGGACCTGGGGTTGTGAAGTCATCGGGTACCTTAGGAGCAGGCAACATTAGTGCCGTAATACTAGCATTGTGTTTTCTGTAAAGATTTAAAATTTCGCATATATCGACATTGGTTATCAGGTCACAGGAGAGCACTAGAAAATCTGTGTGAATTTTTTCATGAATGAGTCTAATAGAGTCTGCAGTTCCAAGCTCCTCCGCATCTTCCACAGCAACAATATCCGTTTTAATTTTAAGATTCAAGCTGCTCAGGGCTACCGAGACATTGTTCTCCATATTTTCTGATACAATAACAATAGCTTCTTTAAAGCCAGCACGTTCCAGCAATTGAAGAGGATACCAAACCATTGGTACATTTCCAATTGGCAATAAACATTTATGTTGTCCATGAGTAAGTTCTGTCATTCGTGATCCTCCTCCACCGGCAAGCACAACTGCTTGAAACTCTTTGTAAAGAACCATTTTGTTCGCCTACTGTGATACAGAAATAACAATATAAATTATTAAAGAAAAAAAAAAATTATGAAGGAAAAATATTTGTCATACACTGGCAATTTAAGGTTCCTTATTTAAACTATTTTTCTTAATTGGACAAAACGCATAGCAGAAAAGAAAAAAAACAAAATTATTAATATTTTTGTCTTAATAATACCTTAATAACCTTTAATGACAGATGGTGAGCATGCCATCAACGTGTTGGTTATTTATCACTCGGATGTTTAGGTTAGATCTAGACTTAATTAAAATACATTCATAATTGTGATATTTCAGGATAAAAACATTTCAGAATTGCATAGAACTGAAATATCGCGAAAAGATTTTATGAGATCCGGATAAATTTGAATCGAGGAATCTGTTATAGCGTTTCTAACCTACAATAGACTTATCAGATCCGCAAAAACGTGTACCATCGGAGAAATCTATTAGATTAAGAAACATGTGTGAAACCGAAGACGATGTGATTACAGTAGGAAAGTACGTGATAGTAAAGAAATTGAATTTTAAAAAAATTTATAAGGTAACCGGTAATGGAACTTTAATGCTGGGAAAAGATTTGGTAGAGATGCATGAACTGATAGGAAAGCGTTTCTGGACCACCTTTGAAATGATACCACTCAAAGAAGGAAAACGAACGTATTCTTTGAAAGAAGTACTGGAAACAGAGTCATTGAACGATCTGCTCAATAAATTACCAAGCGGTAGCGACAATCGTTCCATTATTGATGATGGTACTTCACAGAAACTTTCCAAGGAAGAAATCCTCCGGCTTCAAGAATCTGGCAAGAGTGGCAAGGAAATAGTGGGAAGCTTGATTGAGAATAACAAGTCTTTCTTGGACAGAACAGAATACTCTCAGGAAAAGTATCTGAAAAAGAAGGAACAGAAGTACCTTAGATACTTAACAGTATGCAAGCCAAACATAAGTTCATTGCACGATGTGTATTTTAAGCTAGATCATAATAAAATTGGAAACTTAAGAATGGACTCTTTAGCACAATTATTGTCCTATTGTGACGTTCAATCGGATGGACTATATATTTTATACGACAGCGGATCTCAAGGATTACCAGCCTCTGCGATGTTGAACAGAATCGGCTCGAACACGGAAGGATATTTGATCAACCTGCATCCTGGAAACGTTCCCCAGACTATGCTTATTCACGCTATGAATTTTGCTAAAGAACAATTAGACAGATTAATTAACGTTAACATTTACAGTTTCTTGAGGCTGTATTACCAAGGCGAATCAGCTGTGTTGAATAACATTTCCAAGAAGGCTCATAATAATTGGACAATTAAGATGAAAGAGAGGAAACATAAAGGTGAAGATGAAAATTGTGCGAATAGTGAAAATTTGCGGATAGAAGAGACAGAGATCAAGGAGCAGAACTTGGATAATGCCAATGAGACAAACGAAGCGGTCGAAAAACAGAGTAGAGATGGTAACTCTAAACGCAAGCTAGATGAACCCACAGAAGTTACACCTGCGAAGAAACCAAGGTGGTTATTGGAAACTCAACATGCCGTAGAGCTTGTACAGAATTCGAAAGCTCGAGGATTAGCTATCGTAGCTAAAGAGCACCCTTTAAATATAGTTATGGCTCTTTTGCCATTTTTAGGAGCGTCCAGACCATTCGTGATTTATCACATGTATCGAGAGCCATTGCAAGAGACTTACATGATGTTAAAACAAAAGCAAAATGTTATTAATCTAAGACTGTTTTCAAATTTCTTGCGTTCTTATCAAGTACTGCCCGACAGAACGCATCCCGATATTTTAACCAGCGATACAGGAGGTTATTTATTAAGTGGATATTTAGTCGAATAATAAATAATTTGGATAAAAATTTTTTTTTTTTTATCTTCGAAGACCGAAATATTTCATAACTTACGTAAAATTTATAACTTTGTACAAGTGGTTTATACTTGAATTAAATTAAATTCTTGTATATCCTGTACAATCTATTAAATATTTTTTTAACTCTGTTCAAAATTTGTTGTTCTTTTATTTCAAATTTCTGTTAACGCCAGAGGTGGGGATAATTCGTAGATTTAGGTAAGTTTAGGTTCGAACAGCTGATTCTTCACGTTAACAAAGTTAGGTTCCTCCGGAGTCCGTTCGGCTCGTACAATTTTCTTCTCGGTATTTTAAGCGTTATTGAAAAAGAAAGACACAATTTTTTTTTGAAAGAATGCTTGAATAATACACCGTATTGATTAAAAAAGTAACCATTCGAAAGAATGTCGAAGCATCGAACGGTACATCTGCGAAGGTAGTATTCGAAAGGTTAAGAATGTGAATAGAAAATTTATTTTCTAAATGGATTCTGTAACGCTTTTACCGTTGAAACCTTCTTCGAAGAGTTTGTACATGATGATCAGGAAGAAGATGCACGTGAAACTGAATCTTCCAACTTTATTAATCATACTATTAATCGTTTTCCTATGTATACATTATTTACCTTCCACAAAGTGTTCTCCTAACGAACACGCGTTAAGGAATAAATCAAAATATAGGCTTGTAATACTCGTGCTCTCTAGTCCCGATAATTTAGAACGGAGAGCGACTATCAGAAAAACATGGCTATCGCAGAAACAAGCCACTGTTAAACATCTGTTCGCAATCGGTACCTTAGATATATTGCCAGAGCAAAGAGAAACTTTGCACTCAGAGAAACAGAAATTCAACGATTTGCTCTTGTTGTCGAGACTACCAGATTCCTATGGAACACTGACGAAAAAAGTTTTGCACGCATTCAAGGAGATCTACGAATACTACCAGTTTGATTTTTTACTGAAATGCGATGATGATACGTTTGTCTTGGTGCACAAGATTTTAAGGGAGCTCGATAAGTGGGAGAACAAAGGAACAAGGAAGGAATTATACTGGGGCTTTTTTAATGGAAAAGCACAAGTTAAAAGAAGCGGTCCGTGGAAGGAGACTGACTGGATATTGTGCGATTATTATCTACCTTATGCACTCGGTGGAGGATACGTTTTGTCTTATAATTTAGTAAAATTCATTGGAACCAATGTGGATATTCTCAAGTAAGATTATCGGATGCGAAGTTTTATTTTCTATTCGTAATCGTGGAATGCTTCTTGACATTGGATACGGTTTCAGATTATACAAAGCAGAAGATGTGTCTGTTGGTCTTTGGGTAGCGCCTTTAGCGAATATCGAAAGGAAGCACGACGTGCGTTTCGATACGGAATATAGATCTCGCGGTTGTTCCAATCAGTACATAGTGACGCACAAACAGACGATTGAAAGTATGAAGAACATGCATGAGTATTATCAGGCGTCTGGAGCATTGTGTATGAAAGAAATAAGAAATCGTATGAGCTACCAATATAATTGGACAGTACCGCCGAGTCAGTGTTGCAATTTGCAATCGAATATTCCATAGAGAGCGGATTTATTTCTTCTACAGTTGATATTCTAGTCATTATTATATTTCAAGTTACTGCATCTATTTATATTTAACCAACTAAATTTGTTGGTAAGTATTCTCATTAACTTTTTGGTTGTTGTTCCGAAAAACTCCGGGTCGCCGATCTTTTAGTGTTACACCGAAAGTTTTTTATTAATATCTCGGGAACTAATAATTTGCCGAAGCCAAAATTTTGTATTTAGGGTCCACGCTCTCCCTCCTTCTTTCTCTATAAATTTCATATCGATTGGTCACCGGGGTCTTCCGCAACTTCATCAAACTTTTTATCCACGAAGAACGCGATTATAATTATATCTAAATAACGGAAGCTTTATCATTTTCATAGTCAGTTGAAGAATAAACAACGATGAATGAATAATAATTCTAGTATTACGTTATCACATTAAAACATACGTTTTATGTTAGAACTCTTGTAATAAATATGTTAAGCATGATACACCTATCGCTTCGATAGGAATAGGAATTAAAAGACCCGTTTTTTTGTAAATCAAATATATTTTTCTCACTTGTACATATGAAATTTATTTATATATAGTATATTTTGTTTCAACAAAAAAGAAAAAAAAAATTTTTTTTATTCTATACAGTGTCATTTACATTTATAAAATATAAAAACAGTAATAATTCTTTTTTACTTTAATGCTATAATTACGATTCAATACTTATATAATGAGACATCATTTGAATTAAGCGAATCACAGACGTTCAAAAAACGGCCAATTCATAATAAATTACTACTTTGTACAACCAGAAAAAAAAAAAAAGACACAGAAAGAGGATAATTAGTAATGGCCGATTTTCAAATCTTCCTCTCTGTGATAAGCTATCAATTTTCTGCATTTTCATTACATCTAATATTGCTGGTAATAAAAATACCATTAAACGTAATATTTCATTTAATGAAAATCAATGGCAGATTAAAATAGCATCTCGTATAGATTATCTACCCTTTATAGACATTTAAATAATGTCACACTCTCTTCCGACAACATTAGATGCAATGTAAAACCAGCCTTTAGCACTTTCGTCGTATTTTTTGTTTCTTCTTTTTTTTTTTTTTTTTTTTACAAATTTCCTATTCATATGCTTTTATACAATTCAACTTTGTTTCATGTTAAACCATGAAAAATATTACATTCTAATTTTAGAAATAACGTACGAATTGTTCGTTTCATTTTAAAATAGATCAACACATTTATGCATTTCCTAGAACTTACTTTTTCTTCCTATCTTGAGTACATTTTGGACAATACCATTTTCCTTTAGGTTTCGTAGTTAATCCAACACACGCGAAGTGGAACCATTCTATAGGACACTGTAGTAAAAAAAAAAAAAAAAAAAGAGAGATAGAATAGTTAGAAGTTGCAGATGTTTAAGTAGATTTTTAACACAGCATGAACTTACATCTGGGTTATCACAACCAATCATTTCTCCGTAAGAAACTTGGTGACACAGACAATAAGTTGGTTCATTAGGATCAACCGGCATATCTAACACATCTGCTGGATGACCAAGTGCATTAGAATCGACTTGTGCACCACTTCCAACAGCTCCAGCTGATGAAGCAGAGGCAACAGATCCT
>SMSQ01025458.1:22599-51918 GCA_019453375.1 Ctenoplectra terminalis | reverse complement strand
CTTGATTCTAAGATATCTACATGTACAAAAAATTGCACTTTTTGCTTTTATTCTTAAAACGACACTGCGATATTTGAAACTATGTACCATTTACGAAAATTCTAGAAAATGAGAGAATAGAGGAAGCAGTCGTGGTGCTGATTAAATATCTAATAATCCTTTCTCTTCTTCAGTTCTTTTCAATTATTGTCAGAGACCAGAAACCTTGACAGCATCATACACTTAGAACAGAAAAGAACAAAATCGAAAGATAGAAAAATCTTAGCAACACAACGCATTGTAAGAGTTGGAAGAACTCAATGTTTCGTGTCGACGTATAGTATCTGCAAGCTAGCCCCTTGCTTTACCTATTTATTCTCGAAAGTCTTTCCTTAAAAAATTCATCTTTTATTGCTGTCTTATAATCTATATACATTAAATTATTATTATTATGTAAAAGATTATTACATTATTAATTATACCATAATTGTTATTTCAAGATACCTCGGGAACTACGCAGAAATTACGCAAAAAAACAATGTATCGGTATATTTTTATACGTGTATCACTTGTTATTAGTTAAAGAAATTATTGAACGAAAACAGAACAAATCAGTTGACACGAGAATACACAGACTCATAGTATCCTCAATTGATTGAGACAAGGAGTTAAGAGCAGCGAATGGTTTTGTGCAGTCAATGATTACGAATGTTCATTAATAAATTACACGAATCCACTCGAATGACTACAACAATCACGATATATGGTTTTTTTGTATTAAAAAAAAGTATTAATCCTTTTTACTCGAAAATCATATAAAGCGGACTTCGATATGCTCTTGTAGATTATAGCAAACAAATTGGTTTAATGATTAATCGACGATTTTTTTTTACAATTCATAGTAGAATCACAGAATATCGCAACATTTTTTTCCATAGCTTCTGCGAAGTAAGTTAGTAGCCATTAGTCGCTGATTTTGAAAGTGACTGTACTCTCTATACTGTGATCTGCCTTAGAGCTCTCGCACACTAGCAACAATTTTGTCGGTATCGTTTGCGTCAGGCAGCGAGATAGTTTTATCGCCATATCTACGCGCACTTAGCAATAAAATTCTGTTGCCTCACCATTGTTTCGTCATGGTTTTCGATAAAACTGTAATGATTTGTGGTCTTATAATCAAAATAAGGAAAAAAAGAAGAAAAAAAACATAACAAATTGGTTTAATGATTAATCGACGATTTTTTTTTACAATTCATTGTAGAATCACAGAATATCGCAAAATTTTTTTCCATAGCTTCTGCGAAGTAAGTTGGTAGCCATTAGTCGCTGATTTTGAAAGTGACTGTACTCTCTATACTGTGATCTGTCTTAGAGCACTCGCACACTAGCAACAATTTTGTCGGTATCGTTTGCGTCAGGCAGCGAGATAGTTTTATCGCCATATCTACGCGCACTTAGCAATAAAATTCTGTTGCCTCACCATTGTTTCGTCATGATTTTCGATAAAACTGTAATGATTTGTGGTCTTATAATCAAAATAAGGAAAAAAAGAAGAAAAAAAACAACATTGGATACATCTGTTATGTAGCGAACAATTATCGAAGGAAAAGTTTTATACACCATACAATGAATAAGAATTTATCCTTCTAAATTTTTCGTTTATTTTCGAATAAGCATAGGCAATTTTTATGGACTATTATTATCAGTAATACCATCACTTATGAATCAAAATACAACATTTCAGTTGCCTACACTAACGGAAGAAAAATTGGCAGATCTATAAAAAAGACTAAAATACATATTACATATCGAGGAGATAGTTTTGTCGCTAATGCGCGCATCTTCATTAATTTTATGACTAATATATTTAATGCTTCCTATCCAGATGTTCCTAATCAATCGTTCTCTCTGTGATAGTATCGTCGTCATCAAATAGCCGATGATGTTATAACGATATCAGCCTCGCTATAGGGTGTTCCATACACGTAAATTACGTCATGGTACATTTTAATTTCAATAGTCGAAAAATCTAATCACTAGTTATCAAGGAATTAGACATATTTGATTTACTGAATACCGTCAACTCATGTAGATTTGAGTTGAGATAGGACCAAATTAATTTCTGGCAACACTGAGGCGGCCGACGGTAATACACTAGTCCTCGCGTAGAAATTTTACATGATTCATCCTACAGATACTGAGGCTAATGTTTGACTGTTGACGATGATAATTACCACAACGAAGATGGTTGTATTAGTAACATTTGAATAGGCAGTATTAAATATAGTAGTGAAGTCTGTACATGCAATATTCAATGTATGGCGCTGAAAGTTTTGGATCTCGGAAATTAATAACTGGCTGAAGATAACATTTTATATTTGCGGTCCGTTCCCTCCCTCCGTCCTCCCGCCAAACTTCGTGTCAATCGGTCATTGGAGCCTTTCGGAAGTTTATCCGAAATTTTAGTGCATAAGTAATCATTAATTTGCATTTTAATCTGTAATTTTAGTTTCACCTCAATACGTTAATTGGTCACGTTATTGGTCTATTTTTGGTATTATTTAAACTTTTTCAACGCTAAAATTTACGAAATAATTTAATTTTAAACCTTTGACAAACATACGAGGTGTACGATGAACAAAAATTATGTAATTGAAAGATAAAATTATGTTAAATGTCTTATAGAAAAAGTCATTTGAAAATAATATTTTTCTAAAATTATAAATATTTATCTATTAATTATCTATTAATTTTTTACATAAAAAGTTTATATTCTTTCGTATCTTGAATTCTACGAATTGGCTAAAACAATGTACAGTTTACTAAAACATTTAATGTTTTATATGCGTTCCGAGTAACGTGTGCTGATTATAGATATGTGGGATTATAGATTGCGTGAATAACTGATATTCATAACCCATTCGTTACATATTACTTGTATTATATTTTACGTCAGCAACAGGTGATATTATTTGTTTCTTACACATATACTTCATTGAACAACAAGTGATAATAAATTACAGAATACAAGAACTTTATTCTCATAATTGACAAATTTAAAATGCTTCAGAAAAGTCAACTTTAAATACTTGAAATGTTCTTTTCGATAACAAGGCATGCATCGAATTAATTTTGATTCGAAACAAAAACCGAGCCTAACTCTTATTCTATGTTCGAAGCATACCCATTAAAGCAAGTTCAAGAACTTTGAATGTAGGTCAAACATGAACTGTTTAATACGTGCAATGCTTAGAAATTGCACACAAACAATAAATTATTATTCTCTTGCATATCGAATGTATAGCCATTTTCTCTTCGACTTTATCCTATGAAAATATAATTTTGAATTATAAATACTATAAAAAAGGAACTTGTTTAGTAATAAAAAAAAAGAAACAGATAAAACTGTACCCGTTGTTAAAGGTCAACAGTGACGATAATGTTCATACGATATTTACCATCCAATAAACATATCTTCTTTAAGCATAGTGTACTACATATATGTAAGTTCATTGAACTGAAGTCAATGCATCAATATTTGAGCACAATCTATATTACACGTATAATAAATGCAATTCACACATCACAAATGAAAGTAAATGAGAAACAGCGTAAGGTTAGACATTAGGATTACGGTATACAACAGTAAGAAACCAAGAATCAAACGACCCGTGTAACGCTTTGAACAATTTGGAAACTACTGGCTCCCGTAGAATTCAATTTTAATAGATTTGGCGCATTGCATGTTACAGTGAAAGGTGTAGTAGCGTAAACGGTTTCCCATCGGTACACTAAAATTAGAACACAACCTTGGGATCAATCACGAAGATATTAAATGCATTTCAATGCAAAACGAAACTCATCACTTTCGTCACTTACTTAGACGTATCAAAACAGAACACCATTAGGTATCATTACTTTAGTGGTAATAATGGAATTTAACAAAACTTTTAAATGCAATTATAAGAACTGACATGATAAAATATATTCAATTTCATTTAACAATATTAATATCATACCTTTTATCGAATCATTTAGAATTATAGCTAATTGTTAGGAAACGATTTAATAATAATAAAATTTTAAGAACACAAATTCTTAGATTTATATCTGTTTATAGACAATATAAGTTTTGTTGTAATTTAGGGTGATACGTTTCCCTAAACAAAGGATTTTATTATTCAATCTATGATTAATTCATCTAACAATAAGTATTAAGTTTGTGTCCTTTATAACTATAGACATTTTGTGACGATCAATATCATGACTGATTACTGAAAGCCAGCAATTATAATTTTCTATGCAATCTAACGATAAAAATAGTTATTTCTAAATTTTTTAATAATTCTGGATATCTACAACACTGTTGGTAACTTTTTATTTTTATTGATCTTTTGTTCATTTTTTTCAAATATTCCTACAAAATATTAAAAATAAATTCCGTTCATAATGATTTATTGATCGTATTAAGTATATCACACATAAAAGCATAATCCGAATTTAGCTGATTGCACATTTAAGATGTAAAATAAAAAGATAAGTATAATTTTAATACAATACATGTTATCTAAGTAAGATGAAATATTACTTCGTTATAAGATTTTATTAACAATATTTTTGTAAATCAACTATACAAATGTTGTGAAACGTATTATTTAGTGTAATAGCCAATTACGTAATGATCATATTTTATTATAACTCACAACTATAAAAAAAAATACATTACATTATTACTTTATGAACTATGAACGTTGTTTTTTCTTAACAGTACGCCGTTTTCATATATACGTGTATATAAATAATATAACATTGACATTTATGACACTTGAATTGAAAATGCTGTTATTTTTTCGTTTAAAAAAAAAAAAAAAGATATATATTTATTTATTGATAAATCATAGTCCAGTCATTTCGTAGCATGTATTTATATATATAATATTATTAATTATAATATATATTTTATAAATAACAGCTTCGCAAATTTTACATTTTATTGTCATATAATAGGGAAAGAAAAGTTTAATAATTCACCCTGCCACGAATGTTTACAGAAAATTGGGATTCATTTTTTCTGTTAATTCAAACTGATGTTTTTGTTTTTATAAGTTTAAATTCTGGCAAACCGTATCGAAGGTAGGCACGCCTGCGTCGTATCGATCCAAAATTGACGGTCTCGCCTTTCCGGAAAGGGAACAGCAGTGCACAAGTACGTACTACTTCGATGAATTTATCACATTTGTAATATGGAAAATCGTTTTTTTCTCAACAATGCGTTGCTCTGGTCGAAAGTTCCTAATCTGGTTGAGTCTAATGTTCTTTTTAATCCTGATTGGTCGTCTTTTGATCAATCGTGTATTCTATGTACCAGTTCTGATAATCGGTACCACCGATATTCTAATACCGAAAAGTCATTCAAGCTCTCAGCAAGATGTACAAGCTGAAGCACCTGCTTTCGCAGCAGGCATGCATATGGCGGGTCTACAACCTAGAAATAAAAGTTCTTGCAGATGGAACCATGGCTTGCCGGACGTTCTTTCGTATCCGGCATCCAAAGTCACCTGGAGCCCTGAAATCGGTGAGAAGAGCTCCTACAAAGTTCTACCGTTCATATTGCGTGGAACCGAGGAGAGTAACAAATTGCCTGAAGTGACCCTCTGCACACATGCCACCGCAGACCAGGTCTATGGAATTGTGGAAGTAGCTCGGAGATGGGAGGGCCCGTTAAGTCTAGCCATTTTTACACCTGGCCTAGACGCTGGTATCGCCATTACTCTGCTAGAGCGGGCCTGCCGATGCGAACCTGAAATGTACAAGGTTTCCCTATGCACTCGCTCTTAAAATGAGTCACTAGCAGTACGATTAAACTTAAATATTATACGTATATTAGATATGCATTCTTCATCATGACTGCAACGATTTTATCATTCTCAGTTATTTTGTTTCCGATTTAAACGTAATCATGTTTTTTCTTTTTAATGATGGTAAATTTTTAAAACTCGGCAAAGTAGTATGAAAAATATAGAATCGCTTAAATTCTTTTAATGCTTATAAAATATTTACAAGCTAACTATGAATATAAATATATTTAACTAATTTATTTAATTGAGCGTATGTCACATCGTATATGCAGTGCTTTAAATACAAAAATAAGAGAACATATAGAAAATTGATAAAAGATATACCCTCTTGCAGGTTTCTGTACATTTAGTATTTCCAGCGGGTCGTCCGCCAGCTTTAGGACAGGTTGCTCGTATTCAAGGTGATTGTGCCGCATCTGATCTTCAAAAAGGAGACGTAGAAACGGAAAGGAAGCAAAGAGGCATGACTTATCCTATCAATGTGGCCAGAAATGTAGCCAGAATGCAAGCAAACACTACTCGTGTTCTAGTAACAGACATCGAATTATTACCTAGTGAGAAATTAGCTTCCGGTTTTATGGAAATCGTCCGCAATAAGCCACCAAAAACCGGAATTGTCTTTGTAGTACCAGTATTTGAAATAAAATCAAACGAGTTGCCACCTTTAACGAAAAAGGAATTGCTCTTAGCAACAAAAACTGGCGTAGCCGTATATTTTCATAGGTTTGTGCAAATAAATGCAATCGTACAGAGACAATTTCGTATTCTCACATGAAAGAATTATTTTTATTTCTTAATTATTAAATGTTATTTAATGTTATCACATCGTATAAATATGGTTGTAAATAAGAAAACACAAGTTTTACAGTAAAATTCTTGTTTTACAGATTTCTGTGTTCACATTGTCAAAGGTTTCCTGGACTCACCAGGTGGTTAATTAGACCTGATCCCGGTAAAGTCAAACCACTTATTGTTACGAAAAGAGAATATCCACATCATAGATGGGAACCCGTATTTATAGGAACGCGAAATGATCCATTTTATGCCGAAGAAATGTCTTGGGAAGGCAGACAAGACAAAATGAGTCAGGTATTGCGCATATTCGTCGATAAATTTATATAAGAAATTAAAACGCATAAAAAAATATGTATATGAAGTTTTGTACGTATATGAATTTTTATAATCACAAATTATTTCCCGAAGGCTAATAATGTTAGCAAATTGTTATTGAATAACAAATTTAGCCGTCCATTATTTCACATTATCATTATTTTTANCACTAACTAAGCTGATGATCAATTGTTTGTCTAGAAAACAAAAGAAAAAAAAAATAGAGTATTTAAATCACTAAGANTTAAAACAAATTGTCATGTTCAGTAAGTAAAATAAGGTAAGTTAAAAATATGTATTATATTAATTTTCATTTTAATACTTTTTATAGATGTTCGAGATGTGTCTTTTAAACTATCGATTAGTTATACTTGACGGTGCCTTTTTAGTCCATACACCAGGTATTAAGAGAAAAACAATAAAAGTTGACGCGGCAAAACAAGAATTTTTGAAACCTCACGAAAGAAGAAACGCTCGTATCTATCAACGTATAATTAAACATTTATTGAAACGATATCCTCCCAATCGTAAATGCGCACATTAATATTTTCAGGTAATACGAATGTTCATAATTATTGCTTTTAATGTAGGAATAAAAGTCTTTTAAAAATATACCAAATTACTATTCTGTTGTTTCCGAATATTATTGCTTATGTAAAAGATATATTATAATTGTATTTCCATTAAATGTAAAAAAAAAAATGATTTTACATTTAGAAAAAAATAGAAATTAAATGGAAATGACATACCTATCTTGTACGAGGATATTATAATGATATCACAGTAATCCCTCTCTTTGAGTAGTTACAATCCCTCTCTTTGATAATTGAACGACGAGAAATATTTGTTATTGTACATGAAAGCTATAAGAATACGTGTAAAAAATATAAATATATTCTCTTATCAAAGTGTTACAAAATTCATTTAATAATACAAAATTAAACAATAATGCAAATTACATATAATTCAGATTTTATATAAAACAAGAATATTTCAAACTTACAAAATTTTCGTATCTTGCATTTTTTAAGAACTGGGTTCACGTAATATTTCACGTAAATTACAAATTTATTCAATTCATCGTTTTTAATTATACGACTAAATGTTGCATATCACATACTATCATTTGCATTAGAAATTTAAAACAATTTCCTATGTTATTCAATATAATCGTTTCCTAAACGTACTTTAGATTAATTTTATTGAAGATTTTTTTTCGGGTAAAAAAAAACACTTTCTGGCTGCTGTGCCAGATCATCGTTTCAATCGTGACTAACCATCAATTCATGATGACTAATTTAAGTAAAAAAGTCATGTTAAAGCTGATAAGGTGATTAAAAATGCATTCCTCGATCAGTTTTCATTGTTATATCACAATGAAATAACACATTCATTCGTATCGAAAATACTTATATTTTTTTTATATTTTTTATTTATATTATTCATATGCTGTTATTTATTTATAATATTAAAAAAAATTATCCTTAGCAATCGACATATCGATCAATGTAGAAAAAGAAACTGGATGCTACGTAACGCAAATAGAAAAAAAGATGCTTAGGAGTCTAAACTAAGTCACGGTCTAGTGCTCTGCTAGTATAAGAATCACGTTTAAACTTAAGGTATTATTAATCCTCAATACAGCACTATGTCAACGTATGATTTCGATGATTTTACACAAATTAACTATAAAACTTTGTAAATAATATCTTTTATATCAAGTATATAATACGAATACGTAAAAAACTGATCTAAAGGATAAATGAATTATAAAAACATTATAATTATAATAATTTAACACTGTTTACAACGAATTTTTATATTTTATTTATTTATTGGTCAAATTAATTCAAAGAAAATTCAAACTATATTCGTAATATTGGTTTGAGGGAATTAAAAGTAAGGTTATCCGTGAAATGTTCGTTATCAGGATAATTATACACGCATCTAACGTGCATTCGTAAATGACGGTTGTGTAACGAAACTACATATTAATTATACAACGAATGATCGGTCTTAAATAAGAATTAAGGGAAGAAGATAATGATAAGTTATTTTTTTACTTCAAAATAAGTGTAGAAGTAAAAGACAGAAAAATTGAGTTACGAGCGTTGAATTTATGGGCGCAGTCTTCAAGCGGTGGCGTGTGAGCATAGAAAGGTAGCTGAAGTTTGCTTTACTAAAGCGATTTAAGTAAGTATTTCTTGAACTATTTTTGTTTAATTATTTTGTAGCAGATATTTAATGGAATTGTAACGTGGACCACTAATTCTAGGAATTATAACAATGAATATATTAAAGAATGTGTCGTCGGCTTTTTGGTCAACTGATGTTTGGTTACCGCCTAATATAACATGGGATGATATCAAACCAAATTCCGAGAATAAATATGCAGACTATCAACATTTAATTTATCCTTTGCCTATGGCATTTATTCTTTTGATAATCAGATACGCCCTAGAAAGGTAAGTGCTTAATTTTTTGATTATTATAGTTCTTACTAGAAATCTACAAGATTCGTAATTAAACTAAGGTTAATTGTATTTATATAAATACTAGTATTTTACATCATTCAAGACATATTACTCGAATTTCACTTTACGTATGTTTCATTAAAGATCCACTATAAGCTAAGTTATAGTAAATACACAATGTTTAATATATTGTAACGATATATAATAAATAGTTAGATGCATAAACATCAAATGATAGCGTATGGAAGTATTCTACGTTATTAGATTTTAAATGTTGATTGAATTATTTAAATTATATGCTTTATTAATTTTTCCATAGGTATTATTTCGCACCTGTTGGTAAATCTCTTGGTATAAAAAATACAAGAGCGAAAAAAGCTCCACCAAATGAAATATTAGAGAAAGCCTATGCTAGTCGAAAAATTAAACATAAACAGGTAAGTTTATATCGATTTATTTTGTTTCTTAAATATTATTAGTAAAATTTTTATAAATAAAAATACAATTTAATTGTTGCTTTAATTCATTGTATTTCTGCGCTTTATTATAAAAGTAATGGAGGTGCATTTTTATAATTATAAATAATATCTAGCATATATTTGGACTAATGGATATTTTGTTACCATCTATTATATTTAGCTAATATACGATAAAAAATAATAGCTTATAGTTATTTGATAAAACGTTATATAATACATTAAACTAAATCAATGTTGCTTTAAATTATAATATACTACAGTGTTAAGCAATCATAATTTAGTTATTTGCATTAAAGATCCGGTGAATTCTAAATTATGTGTTTAATATTAGATTTGTGAAACAGATTCACGTAATCTAAGTCGAAGTAACTTGGAAATTAAATGTTATAGATTTTTTTGTAATATATAAATATATTTTAAGATCCTGGCACTCGCTAAACAATTAGATTGGTCTGAACGACAAGTAGAAAGATGGTTGCGATTAAGACGTACTCAGGATAAGCCATCGACGCTTACTAAATTTTGTGAAAACAGGTTAGCTTTTCATTGTGAAATATAGAAAAACACCTTTTCAGTCTTGCATTAAAATTCATGTCACTTTAGTGTATATATATTTTTAAATATTTAATATACCCTAAATTCGTTTTTTATAGCTGGCGATGTTTATATTATACATATTCGTTTCTCTATGGACTTATTATTTTGTGGAATAAGCCATGGTTATGGGATATAAACCATTGTTATTATAATTATCCATACCATCCAGTTTCAAACGATGTATGGTGGTACTACATGATATCAATGGCATTTTACTGGTCTTTAAGTTTTTCTCAATTTTTTGATATAAAAAGAAAAGATTTTTGGCAAATGTTTATTCACCATATAGCTACTATCGTTTTAATGTGTTTTTCATGGGTTGGAAATCTGACTAGAATTGGTACATTAGTATTATTAGTACATGATTCTGCAGATATTTTTCTAGAAGTAAGTTGAACCACAGGTATACAATAATACGTATTCATATTAATAATACATAAAATTTTATGTGTATATACAAAATATATATATATTTCAGGCTGCAAAAATGGCTAAATATGCTAGTTATCAGAAATTATGCGATTGTATATTCGTTATTTTTACGGTTCTGTGGATTATCACACGTATCGGTGTTTATCCATTTTGGATAATTTATAGGTATGTTCTGTATCCATTTTAATTTTAAATACGTTCTAGTATCGCTAAAAATTATTTATCTTATTATACCAAATACATTGTATTGAATATTACAGTACATCAATAGAGGCACCTAAGATAGTACCAATGTTTCCAGCGTATTACATTTTCAATTCTTTACTAATTTTATTATTATTTCTCCATATGATTTGGACATATTTAATTCTTAAAATTGCATACAATGCGTTTTATGCTGGTCAAGTAAGTTTGTTATAATGCATTTGATTTTAAATATAATCGTAAAATGTTTTTAGATTTAAATTTAAACGTGCAATTTTTCAGATGGAGGGTGATATCCGTAGCAGTAGTAGCGAAGATATTTCAGATACCTCTTTGGATAGTGCTCCGTTAAATAATTCTACAAATTACATTACCAAACAAAATTCAAGACAAAAAGTTCACTAACAAATAACTTTCTAGAAAAAGTTATGATAATAATAATAAGCCAAGAATTCAAATATTTAGCCAGGCGCTAATTTATTTCAGCAAATTTAATAAATCCTTGCATTTAGCGTAGTATGATAATTAAAAACCTTAACTTTGATAAAGTTATAAAAAAGGTCATTGATCTTTTAAGCATTCACTTTCTGTATGTATTAATATTTTTTTAAATAGTTTAGGAATCTTATACCACATAAAGAAGTCATTCAATTTTTTCATACATTAAACACTCATTCATTGTTGTTAGTGTTGTTACACGTGAAAGGGCGAACATTGAGAACTGTGAATTATTATTTTTATTATTAATTGTACCATTTATTTATATATAATTTAACAATTTAAGAAATCATATTTCTCTTTTTAAGTAAATTTTGATTATTTAGTCGAACGATGGACCAAAGTTTAAAAACATTCAGTATCTGTAATTTCTCAATCTTCCCAAAGCTTAGTACTTCATTATGCTTAACAATGTCTATTTATTCTCACATATTTTACAAATGTCAAATGATATTTTAAAATTTTTGAACTAAGAAAACTAATAATAATATTTCGAATAAGTTTAATCCTTTTGCTTTAACTAACCTTCCTTATCGCAATCACCTAAGAATATTTATTTAACTTAATTGTTATAACATTAATGTTTCTTGTATAAAAATAAGCATATTTTTCGCTTTATCCTAGGAAAATGTACATTGACATTTAGACTACAAAAGTCGTCAAAACATTGAATAAAAATTTTGAAAAACACACGCAACAATTTATTTATATATATGACAAGTAAGGCAAAAAGCTTATAAATAAGTACGTTTCTAATAGTATTTTTTAAATTAATTTTCTTATAATTATTCTAATTTTCCTAACCATCAATCGTCATTGTTTTTATCAGAAACAATATCCTTATCTTCTCATCGCCTATTTTTCACCTAACGATGGAAAAGATTTACTAAATTTTAGTAATTTAAATTAATTTTGGAATTATTTATAAGTAACAAACGAAGCTTCAAATATAATTTTCTTATTCTTGATTTTTGTCAATATTAGCATGTAGAATCATCTCATAATCTTTCGTAAAAGTAACTGAATACCCTGCATATAAGACTGATCGAGTACGGAACGAATTGTTCACGATACGACGATAAAATACGTGTTTCATTTGAAACAAATAAAATGATATAAAAATATTAACACTTTCAAGAAACGTCAGTGCTCTAGGCTGTCCTATGTATAAATAGACTTTTCTATCATTTTATGCAGAAAAAAGTTGTTTTCTTTTTTTTTTTCAAGAACTTTATTAATTACAGTTCTTTTTGTTTACGAATTAAAATGACCTTCAAATTGAAGCTATGCTAGTTTTCTCTATGAGACAAAAAACTGTTTGAAAAGTGATAAAAAATGCTCAATCTAATTGAGGACGAAGTGTAATATATCGTTAAACACAATCGTCGTTCTTTTAACGAATAACTTTTTTTCACTCAAGTAATTGCAGCAGTATAAATGTTAAAAATTATTGCCTTCTTCGGGAACTAAAAATGCTTTGCATCTGTGTATTCTTTGATGAAAAAATATACTTCTCTTGCTTTAACTCACTCTCAAATTTTTGTATTTGCTTGTATCATTTTACTTTAATTATGTCAATTAGCTTTTAACATAAATTGTTTCATTATCATTATTATATTAATTATCAATGTCTGACATAATGTAGTTGCTTTAAAAGTCGATAATTGATAATTTTTATGACTGTAATTAAATTAACGCTAAACCTCAAAAAGAACATAAATAAAATTCGATTTTAATAATTGCTTATTATAATGCAAAAACTAAAATTTCCAGTTTATCCGTACTTTTTATTTTAACTAACAGTATCTGTATACAGATTTTTGTAAAAATGAAAGAATAGATGGATCGATAAGGTTCTTTTAGTTAATATACTTCTAAACACAACATACGTTCGACTAGTTCGAATAATAATTCATTTTATAGCCAGATGCTTTAAGAACAATTTTTAAGAGTGCTTTCAGAACTAATTACTGTTAAAACTACCCTGATTTATGTCGTGTTTGAATTTATTCTCACCAAGAAAAACTCATCAATTTATCTGTAATACTTTCACAAAGGTAGGATGAAAATGATATAAATTGAAATTTTTTATTTATTACGCGATTCATTGTAATACGTGCGAGATCCCTTTTAAGCGCCACGTCTCGCTTATTTTCGCTATGTTTATTCACTTTCCTTGTTAATATGTTTAAGATTCTTTCCGAGTTCAAAATACTAATTGTGACTGGTGAGAACGGGTCGTTCAAATTTAACCGGGCGTAGATGTAATTCCTTGAAGCCGTGGCCATCAGTCGAAATTTTCGCTAGTTTGTTTAACTTTCTCATACTCGGTAATCACTTCGATTTTGTCAAGCACCGATAGGCGAGTGACAAAACATGTACAACCATGAATTATCCGGCAAAGAAAAATCAAATTTCTACGTTTTTCGTTTTGTTTGGACAAAAGTAGTTATAACATACTACTGAAATTTTTTTGATAAAAATGAAATCAAACGCGACACGTGCAGGATAATTTCATCTAGCCTCGTACAACAGGAAGCGAACTTCTCAAACAAAAAGTCTAATCATACGTTGAACAATTTTTCGCATACAAATAAGCTAATTTGTCCAGGGACCGCTTCGGTGTCTCCTTCGGGTTCGTTTGCCTGCCTTTTTTGACTGTATGTACTACTTTACGTGTGCGAATGTATAGTTCTTATTGGATTATATTCGCCGCACACTTTTTGCGACTATACGATCTTGTCATATCATACAGCAATGTAAATTATAAACGTAGTTCGGTAAACTTTATTTGTCAGAATGTTAATTCGTAAAAGGAATTTTTTAAGATATTTTATAATTGTAAAATTATTGAGTTCAGTTGTAAATTATATTACATATTTATATTGTAAATACATACAATTTTTTAAGGAGATAAAGACGATGAAATTTTACATCATTTATGGAATAAATTGATATAGTATACTGAAACTGCATTTTCTAACTTTGTTTTCTTATCTCTGTACTCTACCGCTTGCCCCTTTTTTTTTTTTACACTGAATTCTATACCTCAAACTTGCCTCTTGTACTAATTTTTATTATTATGCGCTTGAAATTCTCATGCAACGTTCGCTTTTGCACGCTCTCTAATCAAGTCCCTCGACAAGCATCAACGTGGAAAGGCTAAAACCATAATTCATCGAGGAAGACTCAATAGTGCAGTGCATCAAGTTTAAAAACATTAATAATATACACGATAGAATAAACTATCAAATTGAAGTAATGTTCGTGGTGTTGTACACCATCGACGCAGTCACGACGGTGCAAGAGAGTAACTGGAACAGTACTATTGCTCTACTGCGCATGTCTAAATAGCCGAAAAATAACACTAAGTTGTTAATACTTAAATAGTATAGTATAAGTTGGCAGTAGATTATCCTGAATAAAAAAAGCGCGTGGTCCAACATACTTATGCTCATTTCGTGTACTTTCAAGCTAAATCCTATACATTTATGAGTTATTTAACTTATATACGTTCCTACGAGAAATCTTTCTTGGTAAACAGCCAGCGATCATTGATCTTTACCGTGTATTACAATAAATCTTGTTATTTTAATTGAAAATATTACAATTCGAGTATATATTAACTTGGCTGATAACTTAGCAATTACAGGGACTACGTAGTACACGTGTTCCAAATGTTGAAACAAAAATTTGAAAAGATTTAAGGAGAGATAAGAAATTGAACGGTCCTACGTGCGGCGACATCGATAGAATTGTTAAACGATACCAAAACTAAGTACTTGAAAGAAAGAAAATAAATTTACAAAGAATAAGTAATATTACTTTATTCACTATCTGTACAATTTACACATAAAATATTATATTCTTTTATTGCCTGAATTTTCCAAATACATCTTTTACATGTTGCACATATGGAAAAATGTAACACTATGTAGAATCGACTATCTGGCTGTGCATGTAGTACATACATAAGAGACGCGTCAAAAGCGACCCGGTATCAGCCGAGCAAGGGTTAATGTACAAGTACACCACATGCATATATTGTTTTCGCCAACTGTACATACATTGAATGATATAAGTCTATCTTATATTTGGTCTGTAGCGGTGAACGTTAAGGTAGAAAATTTAAAATTAGCGCCAGTTATTATAGTATTTTATTCGCCATACGTGATAGACAGTATCAAGTCGCAAAGCTTCCACTCTTAAAATATTGTTTCATTTTACCCTATTAAATTTTATTCTTTTTCGATTGATATACATATACGGTATATACTCTTCCTTTCTTTTAAACTGACTGAATTGTAGAAGGTCACCTTGAGGTGCCATTTAAATTTGAGCGAAGTATAAGATTTTTTGTATGTTAGTTCTGTCGTTATTTTTTTGTTAGTGAACAGATTAAAGAAAAATATGGGAGGAAAGTGGTCAAGCATGGATCCTTCTGAAGTCGAAGTTCCAGAAATCAATGCTTTATTGGAAAGAGATCCATATTTGAAATCTTATGAAAATGAGATTCGTAAAAGGTATTGCATTTTTAATATGTATAAATGTATGTTCTGGATATGTTATAATCTAAAATATAGAACTAAAGTAAATAATAATTTAAGATTTTATTTAATACATCATATTTTTGGATCGATTAATTTAGTATAAAGTATAATTATAATGTAACATAAATATTAAAAATGTATTACAATTAATTTTATGTTTACAACAATTATTTTATTTATTAGGTATGCATTATTTAAAGACTATATAGAAAAAATAGAAACTGGCGATGGAAGTTTGGATAAGTTTTCAAAAGGGTATGAAACTTTTGGCATTCACATAAACGAAGATAATAGTATTGTTGCAAGAGAATGGGTACCTGGTGCACAGGAATTATTTTTAACAGGAGATTTTAGTAAGCTAAAATGATAGATTACATATAAATAAAATAATCAATATTTATTAATCTGTTAACTGTAAAAGAATATATTAATTAGGTATTCAAATGGTTAATATATAGGACACGATTTGCTAATTATTTATTATATTTTAAAGATAATTATATTTAATTATGCCACAGTATTTATGATAAAAAATATAGTATACCATATTTGTAGTTGCCGTGGATAAAATTAGTTCACCTATTTTTATACATTTATAACTATAAGAAAGATGCGTATGTTAAGAAACAAACTGACCTTAGTTAACGGATTAATTTCTATAAAATTATACATAACAGTGACACTTTTATATTTATATATTTCTTTAGTTTTAATATTAGGCATTAAAATGACTAAAATTTATATTTTAAATGTTGTTAAATTAAGGAATACGCTGTTTAAATAAGTAAATAAAAAAAGGAAACAAAAAATGTATTTTATCCAGGGTTAAAATATTTTGTCACAAAATTTGCATCAATATTAACAAAAGAATTCTAATAAACATAAGTTTGATAACTCTTATTGTTTTAGATACAGTCGTTCTCATTTCAAATGTTAAAGAATGATCTTTATTGGCAAATGCACACGCATTGAAACACTATTACCAATAACTTTTATATTTGGACAATTTTAGTTGATTGCTTATGACGCTATAAAATTTTGTACATATTGCTAAATTTCATGCGCGTGTACACATATTTATAGAAATTATTTTATGTTACAAAATTATTTTGTATGTTATCTTACTTTTTACATTAACTTCAAAATTTTGTGCACGATTTACCTCATAATTAAAACTCTTTTATTAGTTTTAAAGTGTAAAATATATCTACAAAATTTATAATACGATTTCAGATAAATACTATGTTTATTACATTTTGTTTCTTTTAATATTTTCATTGTACGTGACCTGATCTATGAATTTAGCACAAAAAAAGCTTTATATGTAAAAACGACTAAATATGTTAAACATAATATATACTTTAATTGAAATTTTTAATTTTTATCACCAGATGGTTGGAATAGGACAGCTAATTCGTATAAGAAATTAAATTATGGAAAATGGGAATTACATTTGCCTCCTAATGCTGACGGTACTTGCCCTATAAAGCATCTTTCAGAAGTCAAAATAATTGTAAAAGATCATAATAATGAATTATTGGAGAGATTGAGTCCTTGGGCTACTTATGTTACACAAAATCGAGCTGAAAGTGTTACATATAAACAACGTTTATGGCATCCGTTATCTGAAAATGTATATATATATATATATCTATAGATATGTATATAATTACAATATTACATATTACTTTCAACTGATTTTATTTTATAGTAACTATTAAAATTTCTAAGTTATATATTTTCATTCAGGTTTATAAATTCAAGCATCCCAAACCAAGTAAACCAAAAAGTCTTAGAATTTATGAATGCCATGTTGGTATTGGAACTCAAGAATTAAAAATTGGTACATATTTAGAATTTGCTGAAAATATAATTCCACGTATTGTAAGACAAGGCTATAATACTATACAATTAATGGCTATTATGGAACATGCTTATTATGCTAGTTTTGGATATCAGGTGTGTATCTATAGTGAATAGTCTTGAAATGTCTATTAATGAAATTAATATATATGAACGGAACAGTATATAACAATATATTTAATTAAATTTAACAAGGTTACTTCATTTTATGCTGCTTCATCTCGTTATGGCACGCCAGAAGAGTTAAAACAACTAATAGATACAGCGCATCAACATGGTTTATACGTGTTACTGGATGTAGTACATTCACACGCATCAAAGAATACATTAGATGGATTAAACATGTTTGATGGTACAGATGGTTGTTTCTTTCATGCTGGTAATCGTGGTCAGCATCCACTTTGGGATAGTAGACTCTTTAATTATGGAGAATATGAAGTATTGCGATTTTTACTTTCCAATTTACGCTGGTACATTGAAGAATATAATTTTGATGGATTTAGGTATTTATGTATTGAATATCACTTTGTAATAAGATTTACATTGTTTACTCATGCATATAACTTCTTTATTATAATATTTGTATTATACTTGTAAAGGTTTGATGGAGTCACATCAATGTTATACCATTCAAGAGGATTTGGACAAGGTTTTAGTGGCCATTATGATGAATATTATGGTCTCAATGTTGATGTTGAAGGTGTTGTATACTTAATGCTAGCAAATCATATGTTGCATCATTTGTATCCAGAAATCATTACAATAGCAGAGGATGTTAGTGGAATGCCAGGAGGTTGCAGGTATTAAACGCATAAAACGTTTTAAGATTATGTTATGGCATACGTCTAGGATGAATATATCAAATTAGTTTGTTTTACATAACATTTTAGTATAAAGTAACAACTAATTATCTTATGATAAATATTGTAGGCCAGTTACAGAAGGTGGTTTAGGATTTGATTATCGATTAGCTATGGCTATTCCTGATAAATGGATTAAACTTTTAAAAGAAACAAAAGATGAAGATTGGAAAGTTGGTGATATATGTTGGACGTTAAGTAACCGAAGATGGATGGAAAAAACAATAGCTTATTCAGAATCTCATGATCAAGCTCTTGTAGGTGACAAAACAATTGCATTTTGGCTTATGGATAAAGAAATGTACACTCATATGAGTGTGCTAAGTCCATCTAATGCAGTCATAAATCGTGGAATTGCTCTTCATAATTTGATCACACTAATCACACATGCATTAGGAGGAGAAGCTTATTTAAATTTTATGGGTTAGTTTTCAAACTGTACATACATTTGGTATTAGGACTTCAAACATTTATAAAATAAGTTTTAAGATGCATAAATTATTAGGTAACGAATTTGGTCATCCTGAGTGGTTGGATTTTCCTCGAGCCGGTAACGGAGATAGTTACCATTATGCCAGAAGACAGTGGAACTTAGTAGATGATGAATCCTTAAAATATAAATTTATGAATAATTGGGATCGTGCTATAAACACTCTTGAAGAAAAATATGGATGGTTGCATGCTCAGCCTGTAAGACCTAAACATATGTTCATATTTAAATATATTTGTACATATCATATTAATTCCATTAATAAAAATATATGCTCCTTACAGGGATACGTAAGTTGCAAGCACGAAGAGGACAAAGTAATTGTTTTCGATCGAGCGGAACTTACATTTGTTTTCAATTTTCATCCAGTCAAGTCATTTCCTGATTATGGTATTGGAATAAAAAATGCAGGAACGTATAAAATTCTTTTATGTAGCGATGATAAAGATTTTGGTGGTGAAAGTCGAGTCGATACTAATGTAAAACATTTTACCGCACCAAAACCATTTTCTAATTATTCAAATAGTATGATGATATACATTCCCTGCCGTACAGCCATTATTTACGTTCGAGGTAAAATTATTAATAAAAATATTAATATTACAACATAAATATTAATTTATAATTATTATAATATTAATTTTTTTAATTTTAGAGACATAAGTGCTTTTTAGAAATAGAGCCAGAAGAAGAATTGATTTTGAATGTGTTATATAAAAATAAAAACTATTATTTTTTCTACCAAAGTTTAGATCAATATATAGTTTTAAGTAAAATACAAACAAGTAGTATATACATAAAATTTTATAAAGAGTTTAGGAAGCTAATATAAAACAGATGAAAGAAAAGTACAAATCATGAAATACTCATGTATGTGATCTTTTAAAAGCATAAACTAAAATTTTACGAAATCTGATATCTATATTTAAAAATCACATACTCAAGCAACGTGTTTATTTAAATAAGTTTGTGCTAATAACTATGTACAATTTAATGCAACATGTTTTATATGTTGATACCAATTTTTAGTATGTATAAGTGTTTGTAATAAAGGCGTGTATTTCTAAATTTGTGCGTTAATTACTTACAATGTACAATTTAAAAAATGCTATATAAATATTAATATACAGAATTATTCTTGTTTTAAAAGAATAATGTATATTTAAATTCTTAAATAAAATATAAACTATGTTTTAATGGTAAAAAAAAATTACTTATATAAATAATAAAACTATGCTTACTCTTTAAGTCATTCTATATCAACTACTTTATTTATATTCATAATTTACATTACTAAATTCTGCTTCATTTATATCATAATCTTTCATTTTGCTGTCTAATATCCACCATTTATCTAAAAATCCAACATCTATCACTCTCTGATAAAATGTTACATATCGTACTTTTAAGTAAGGGCAAATAGCTTTATACAACGAACACATTTTATCATAGTCGTCTAACCAAATTAGAGAAATTATACCTAAATTCAACTGTCTTACAATTCCTTCACTGTAACATTGTCCTAACCATTTTACATAATGTTCAGACACTGGATTACGTATAGCTTCTCCCACTTGCATTATTTTATTAGTATTTTGCAATAAATGAACTTTGAAGGAACATTCATTTGGATTATGTTGGTGCAAGTATGCACAGGATGCTAAAACTAATTAAATAAAACTTTTAGCATTTGCAAAATATTAAAATACCTTTAACTTAAATTATTCATTAAGAATTCTAATTCTTTATATTTAATTCTAACTTCAATTTTTGTAAGATATTTCAAAATAAAGAAACTAATAAACTACTTTTATTTAATGAAATATAAATATACATACGAGAAACATATATAGATGCTTTTATGGGATGTTCCTTACAATCTTTGACAGTATCTAAAATTGCTTCTTTATAATCTGTATAAAGACTCTTCCAATATATTCCTATAAATAAAATAAATCAAATTTTTTTCTAATATTGCTTTTCTATATACTGTTTCATATTTACTTACCCCATCGTTTAAGAAGTGGTACTTTAAGTGGTTTTTCAACATTTTTTGTTTCACTTAAGACTTTAGTACAGTTTACTAATTTCAAAGTAGCTTTATACTTTCGAAACTGCGTAAAATAGCCATATTTCATATTGACTAAAATTGTAATAATAAATTAAAAATTATACAGTCATTTAGAACGTATATTTTATGTCATAACAAGAACAAATTTTACACCGTATAAAACTATCAAAGGTAAGGTTATCCACATGGTGGATGAATTGGAAGATATAAAACATATTGACAAATATATTTACCTTTCACTTGTTTAAAAAGTATGCGTTTATAAGAGATATTCGTCATACAAAATTATTTAAATTTCAAAAAATGATAACCTTTATAGACATTTTAACAGATTCCTCAAATACATTACACTATAATATATTGTTCACATTCCTAAGAGTAAGATTATGCATATACGTACACGGTACTACATGAATACTAAATAGTGACAACGAAAATTGAAATTATTAAACTAACATAATTTGAAGGAATTTTATTTGTTTGACCATTACCTCACAGTCAACACTACTATGTTAAAAATTTAAATGACTTAATTTTCTAACCTTTAATGAACTTTTGATCGAACAGACGAATTTTCTACATCTCTCGTTATATTCAAAAATTGAAACTTGTATAAATCAGAATGTATTCCAGTTATGCAATTACTTTTTACCGTAGCAGTGAAGTCAAACATTTAAATTTCCACTACATGCAGTAGTGAAGCATTTACAAGGAGATTAAGTACATTAAATATCATACACTGCTTCCAATACAGTTTTATAGTAAATAAAACATAAAGTAAATATTACATTCACGTGTAACAATTTCTTTCAATACTTAATAATGTATGAAGTATATAATATTTAATAATAAAAATTAAATTTTACACACACACACATATATATATATATATATATATATTAATTACATTTTACTTTACAACTTTCTATAGCAAAATAGTAATCTAATTGTAATAATTATAATTTTTTAAATGTGTTTCAGTTTTACATACATATTACAGGTATATAATTTTAGTATCATTGTATTTTTCAACAGTTTTCCGTTTTTAAGAAATGTTTTCTATAGATTAACTCAGGCATCCCATAATTTCTATTCTTATAAAAACAAACTTTATTGTTCAATTTATTTTGTGATTTCTAATAGTACTGTTCATATTTAATCTTGTACTTTTGCTTGGACGGTTGAAACATAACCTACTTTATTGTATAAATACAGAGGCAACCCTCAATTCCATTTAGACCTTAAATACAGGAAAATGAGATTATTTCGAAAAAAAAAAATTACAAAACAAAAAATTCAGGGATATCTAGGTTAATAGGTTTATGTAAACGACCATAATAAGAAACTATATTTAGAAAAGAAAACGTTAAACGAACGTTTCCTTGCAGATTTGATTTCAGAATTAAGTTTTCTTCTCAGTATAGTTAATATATAAATATTTAAAATTGATTTTACAGTAATAATAAATTTAATATTAGTTTAATGAAAGTAACATTATACGTGTGGAATTACGCTGTTTTTTGGTTAGTGTATTGGGTTATTATACTGATGAAGGGTTCATTCAATTTTGTTATTTTTTTTTTTAAAGTGATATTATATTATGTTTTATATCAATATATTTTCATTATTCATTATAGCAAACGAAAAAGACTGCTAAGGCTTGGGATTGAAACAGGATGTACTCAATGTCGTAAACTTTTTTTCAATAAAGCTTCGTTTCAAAAAGTATCTATACTAGTGCCCGATTTTTGAACGATCGGTCACCACTACTTAGTATCTCAGCTCAACGAAACTTAATATACAGAAACAAGGAAAGTGAATACTTATTTATACATATACATATAGCCGGAATAAGCGAGACGTGGTCTTGAAAGAAATATCGCTTGCGTTACAATGAAAAATTCAGTAACGAAAATTTTAACTTTTATAATTTTCATTCTACCTTTGTGAAAATAGTATAAATATATTCATGATAGAATGAATGGATTAAATAAATTCAAACACAATATAGATCGAACTAACATTACCAGAGATTCATTTTTAAAAACAATTTTTTAAGATATATATTGCGTTTGGACTCATTTTCATCAAAAGCACCTATCAACCCATTGGTACTATTTTTATAAAAATAGGATAAAAATGATAGAAATTGAAATTTTCATTCATTAGACGACTCATTTTAATGCGAGTGGAATCCTTTCAAACGTTGACTCTCGACGCTTATTCTCCTTATATCTATTCTTTTTTCTCGAACTGTTCGAGGGTCAATTTCTGTAACCAAAACGCTACTCTGCTCGCGAGAATTTTTATTCGCGAATCAATCTGATGCGAGTCAAATTAAATCGGATACTAGTGTTATTAGGACTCTTTGCGAAGAGCCTATAAATATGAGAATCGTTGGTTTCTACAATTTTCGTGGAACCAATTATTCAGAAAATTATTGTCAATACTAAATTTAGAATCTGAATTACATATTTTCATTGTTATGTGTGTACAATTCTTAGTGTGAAGTATGCTTCTCAATGTCGCATTGATCTCGTTTCGTGTGTTTTGTGTGGTCGTACATATCTAATCTGTTTTTTAATATAGGACATGTTATACGGCTCGATCTGTTGCTTCCGGTAACGAAAAAGGTGAACTGAGTTTCCATGACGACACTGTTGTTAGCTTTCAGTCGTTATCTTCTATCTTCGTTCACCTTTTCGATCCATCGTTGAAATAATATTAAACTTTTTTAAACGGTGAATGAACGAGAAGCCGATATTCTTGCATTTACGATAGAAAGATATCTTGATAAGTCGCGTCGTGGGACTATCACCGTCACTTGCAACGAACATACAGAGGATCAATAAATACGCTCAAAAATAAATATTGTTAGCTTTATATGTTTTTCTGTTGTACATAACATATCCTATGGCTTAAAGTTTTAATTCATTAAAGCTGTACAGTTTTTTTGTCTATAGTTTAAAATTCTATTTGTATTAAAATGTCTTCGCTAGAAGTGTCCCTTCTACACGTCGCTACGTAGGTAGGAGGCATGCTATGTCGAATCGTTGAAATTGAGGTGTCAAGAAATAGTTACTGTTCACGCCCCGAAGGCTCGTTTGTCTGTCAGATGTTAGGTTGTTGGTAGTAAGAGTAACGATGTCGTTGAGGTATGTAGCTGCTGTCCACGTACCGTGCGAATCTCGCAAGAAGTTCTGCGGAAGGGATGCGGGTCTGATTGGTTAGACTTTAATATACCCACCTTTTTTTAACACAGTTATAGGGTTAAGGTACACTTTTTTTTGTTATTCCCCGAAACGATCATATCTATCAATCGGAGATCATACAGCCTGGCATCACAAACAGGACACTAATCAGGTAGAGATTATGGATAAACTTCCGAAAGGTCGTAATGGTCGATCAACACGAAATTTCGAAGGAAGGGGATACGTAAGACATTAATAAAAAAAACTTTCGGATTGATTATACTGTCTATTCAGATATTACTAATTTCGTCTTTGCCATGATAGCTACCGTCGTCGACTGTCGAGCATTAGCCCCAATATCTATAGGGTGTTCTATGTAAAATTTCTACGCGAGGACTTACAATTATTGTATTATTACCGCGCGCCTCATTGTCAGAAATGAATCGGGGCCCTAGGTCAACTCAAATCTATACGAGTTGACGATGTTTGGTAAGTCAAATATGTTTAATTCCTTGATAAGCAGTGATTCAATTTTTCTATTTATCGAAATTAAAATGTACTATGACGTAACTTACATCTACGAGACACCCTATATATACCGAGGCCGATATCGCTATAATGTTACCGGCTATTTGACGGTCGATGACGATACTACCATAGAGAGGGCAGTAATATGTATGAAGATAGGTAGTATTAAATGTATTAGTCACGTCTGTATACGCAGTATTCAATGTGTCGCGCTGAAAGTTTTTTTTATTAATATCTCGGAAAGCAATACTTGGCTGAAGCTAACATTTTCTATTTGGGATCCACCCATTCTCCCCTTTCATTTCTCCAAATTCCGTGTCGATCGGTCACCGGGACCTTTCGGAAGTACAACAGAGATTATGATACATCAATTGCTATTGAGCAGAGGAATCGACGAACATCGAAATATTCGCCGGTTTTCCAGATTATAAAACTAATAGCATGCCTAACTGTGAAAATAACCATTCTCAAAAATAGCAATTTTTTATCCGTATCATAAACTTGATGTTTAAGCGTGCTTAACGTACCGCCCATCTTGAACAACTTGTGTTCATTTTATCCTAACTATATCCACCAGCTATTACATAAATGGGATCTCTAACATGATCAATAACACTAAACTGCAAGCTATCACTATGTACACAGGCGGTATGAAATATGCAATGTCTACTTAATACTAATTTCGTTTTGGCCTTGTGACGCAATAGTTGAATACTCTTCGATCGTTAAAATGCTGATCTTATTAACTGGTCGTTTGATGATGCCATTAAATATTTTAATCGATACCACCTTAGTGCAGTTATTCTATGAAGCTCGGCGAGGCGTCCCATCCTCCATTTTAATTGTGGAAGATTGTTATCCTTCGCAACAACTAAGATTCTTGGTTCAAAGTCTGTTTGGCTTGGTGCTTAACATTTTGTTCGTTGTTGCAACTGATGGAGGTATTTGAATCGCTATTGCTGCCAAAAATGCTGTAACATTCTTTGAATATGCTGGTAATGATTTAGTCTATTCTTTGATACATGTCGCAAATTAGTCTCAAGGAAAGTGGTTAACGAGTCTCCAATTAAAAATGTTTAAGTGTTAATAGAATAGGTCTGCAGGGTCATCGAAAAGAGGATATAAGGAGCGGGTATTTAAGCATGTTTCGATCTGTATCAACATGGTATGTAGTTTTTTACGTGTTAATCTTGTTTCACCGATGACTCGTTGTAAGTGGTACATGGTGGATTAGTCCGCTGTTTTTCACAATCCTCCAAAATGAGAAGCGTGTTGAGGAATCATGTACCATTCGATTCGGTGGTTACTTAAAAAATTACCGATTCGTTCGTTGCGTTTTTCTCGTTCGTCAATAAGTTTGTCAATTTTGTCAAATAATTATGGGTCCTAACAAAATTAGTTCCATTGTAATTCCATTGTCAGAGTAAATACTGTGACATAGTCTACGGCGTGGAATGAACCGTCGCAAGCAGCTTAAAAATGCATCGATGCTTAAATCGATAGCTAATTATAAATGAACTGTCTTGGTACAAAGCATATAAATATACAAAGGTAGGCCTTTAGTGTGGTTTTTGCAGGTTTTTCCTCAATGAAGATTAAGCTTGCGTAATCCATACCTTAGGTATGAAAGGCTCGTACTGTATTAACTCGGGCAGCAGGTGGATTTCCTATTACGTAGTTCGGACTATTGGAATTATTCTTGAAATACCTAATTCAACGACGAATGGCATTCTTTATTGTTTTTTGATCAGATATCGGTTAATAGCGTTTGCGAATTGCGTAAAGCATTGTTTGTTCTCTGGTATGTAAATGTATTTCCACAATATAAATAATTTTGTGAATTGGTGTTTCGAAGGTGGAAGAATGAAATACCGATGGTCTATCTTTCGCCCTATCCTAATCAATTCATCTCCATCGATGAATGGATTTAATTGGTAGAATTTGCTTGACTTTGAAACCGGTTGTCCCTTCGTAAACCTTCAAACAATCTCTGCAAATAACTCTGTCTTAAGTATACGCGACAATATCGTTTTTATCTTGGACAATTCTTTTGTTCCAATGTAGAATAGTAACAGGACAATAAGTAACCACACGAATTAATCGATTGAAAGATGGGAAACAATTAAATACGTCATCTACTGTCAGTGACGTAAGTAAACTATGTAGCTGAGGATTTTCATGACTATCCGTTAATATTGGTGGAGGGGTGTGTTACGATCGGATGGGTCTTGTTTTAGCCATGATGGTTCAGTCCGCTATATCGTGCGATTTATAAGGGCGGATGGGTTCACGTGTTCCGCGTGACAGCACTTGTATTTCGGCAGTTCTGTTTGCCACGAACGTCTTCCATTCATTTAACGAGGCCTTGAACCAAGCTAAATTTACTGTTGAGCCACACTAATGATATTCATCGTGACAGGTCGATAGGGAGGCTCTAACCTTTGGAATGAGCTGTGCGAGCAATAGTACTCCGGATAGTTCTAATCTCGAAAACGAGATTGTTTTGAGGGGTGCTACGTGTGATTTAGCATATAACAGACGTGTAATGCAAGATCCATCTACGTCTAAAGATCGTAAATAAATACAGGCATCACACACCTTTTTCGATGCGTCGCAAAAATGTATGGTATTCTGTTTTTCGAGACTGATGCGGCAGAGTTCTTCTTGGAATAATTATCTCATTAATTGATAGCAACTTTTTGCGGAAGATTGTCCAGCGCGCATGCAAATGCTGCAACAACTCATCCCACGACATTTGAAGTTATAGTTCCTGCAGAATCAATTTTGCGTGAATCATAGCCGGACCAATCAGTCCAAGGAGATCGAATATCTGTGAGATATCGAAAGGTTTGTTTGTTTTATAACACATTGTTGAAGCGCGTGCTGCACTATGAATTATAGATTGTTTTGTTCTGATTGCCAAAATAATCTGAACGTCTTCGTGTTTTTGTTCGATGGAACTGGTATTTGAAGGTCGGATTTGTCGCCTTGATGTAAGACGATGGAATGATTTGAGGCCCATTTTCGCGATATAAAACCAGCTTTGTACATTATGTTCCCTAGGCTTTTTTAGTTCGATCGACTCCTTTAGACTATCTGTTCCAATCAGGAGATTATCAAACAAAAAGTCCTGTGCGATGACTCGACTCACAGCTGAACGATGTGCACAATTTTCCTGGTAACAAGGATGAGAGTTGATGCTGTTTCATATGTAAACGTTTTTAGTTCATACATCCTAATTGGTATGGAACTATTTTTGCGCTATAAAATTCTCTGAAATCTGCGTTCTTCATTTTTCACATGTATTTCAGCAGATAAGACATACTTATGTAATCGAAAACGTAGCAACATTGATACGAGACATTGTACCACGGAACATACAAATTATACTTTATTTAGCGACAGTCCTGACGTACTTTTTGCAGAGTCGTCAAATACAATGCATAATTTTGTGCTGCTGCTACTCTCCTTTATTACAGCGTGCTGTGGTAAGTAATATGTCATCGGCTCGTCATGTAGCTTAGTAGTAACTTTTATCATACGTTCAAGTGCTTCATATTCGTCCATGAGTGCAATGCATTGTTCCTTGAAATGCGGTTTTCGTTCAAGTTTGTGTTCCAAATTGAACAATCGTTTTCTTGTTTGCTGTTTGGAATCGCCCAAGTACTTTAAAGCTTTTTTAAATGGAATCGAAACTACATATCGTCTATCTAACAATAAGTCGCGTTTTATGGTTGATTGGAAGCGTCGTTGCAATAATTCGATCTATTGCAATCATTCTGGGAATGTGTTCTATTTCCCCAAATTTTTCCATTCGATTATATAGTTGTTGGTTTGGAGGATAGATGGTACTGGTTGGTGTCTGATTGTGGCGGTCGTAAACTCGTGGAAGGAAAACACGTGATTCTCAGTATAGGTTAAATTAGACTTCTTTACTGGTCCTTACAAAAACTCGCACACCGGACAAAGGAAAGCGAACGTTCTCGAGCCGGGGTTTTCATCACCCTTTTCGACTGCTTACCATCTAGAATGTACCTTAACTTATACCTAGACCTTAGATACTTCAACATAAATATTGCGTACTAATGTCTAGGGAATTTTTGGCCACGTTATTGCACTGGTGGAACATCGCCAT
>SMSQ01025458.1:0-22335 GCA_019453375.1 Ctenoplectra terminalis | reverse complement strand
CAAGTACTTTAAAGCTTTTTTAAATGGAATCGAAACTACATATCGTCTATCTAACAATAAGTCGCGTTTTATGGTTGATTGGAAGCGTCGTTGCAATAATTCGATCTATTGCAATCATTCTGGGAATGTGTTCTATTTCCCCAAATTTTTCCATTCGATTATATAGTTGTTGGTTTGGAGGATAGATGGTACTGGTTGGTGTCTGATTGTGGCGGTCGTAAACTCGTGGAAGGAAAACACGTGATTCTCAGTATAGGTTAAATTAGACTTCTTTACTGGTCCTTACAAAAACTCGCACACCGGACAAAGGAAAGCGAACGTTCTCGAGCCGGGGTTTTCATCACCCTTTTCGACTGCTTACCATCTAGAATGTACCTTAACTTATACCTAGAGCTTAGATACTTCAACATAAATATTGCGTACTAATGTCTAGGGAATTTTTGGCCACGTTATTGCACTGGTGGAACATCGCCATATGATTCTACAATGTATCGCATACGAGGTATAAGAGTAGACAATTCATCCAATGTACTTTTGTGGCCCGAATTCCTGGGGCTCTAGAGCCCAATCACTTTTTTTGTTTCACTCACAACGTTGCCAATAGAACATAAAAAGAAATATTAACGCTCGCTTGGTGGGAATTGTTATTAAAATCAAGTTAGAAAAAAGATTTTTAGAGTATCCATTATTAATTTAATTTATTAACTTTATTTAGTACAAATTAATAGCAAAATATATGAATATGTATTTATATTTAACATTTACTTATATATTAATTTTCATATAATGACATAATGAAAACAACAAAGGAAGTCATTATTTATATTGGATTCAACCAAGGTATCAAATAGTAAGAAACAATACAAAAAGAATAAAAATAAAAAGAAAGTATCCAATTGTTAAATTGGTGTAAAAATATATGTCTACGCTTTGAAACCTAACTAACTCTAAATTTAAGATCAGAAGCAAGTAGATTTGAAGAAATGCCTAACCGAGCTCGCAACCAATTAGCTTGTATTATTTTCTATGTAATTAATGACTGTATCACAGATTTAGTGATGCGATTAGTAATTACTGATTTCATTTATACCCTATCTATATAAAAATTTAAAAGGATATAAAAAAAAGATGGAAATTATGCGACGAATCTTTTTTTTCGTTGGAAATTCAATATTCTTCGAAACAAACTCAAACTTATAAGACTTAATTACCCTACTTACGTAATGAAAATCTAAAGGAGTAAAAAAGGAAATTAGATGGTTTCTGAAATGTACTTAAATTCAAAATTATAGGGCTTAAATATGCCCTAGTAACTTAATAATTAGCCTGTCTAATTTGGATCTAACTTAAGTTAAAGTGGCCTGCCTAAGTATATGTTTTGCTTAATTAATAAAAATCCTTCCTAACAGTATATATTTATTTCAGTTTGAAAATAGCTTACATATAGGTAAATCTAAAAAATATGAATTTTACCTTTTACCTCTTTTACATACATGAAAATCCGAAAGAGGTATTTATTTGGTTAGTTTTTCTCCTTCATTTTCATTGGTATTGCAATGTTTTCTGAAACAAATTCAGACTAAAAATTATTTAAACATTTTAATGAAATTTTTATTTTTATTTTTAAATTTTATGAAGCATAAATATTCTTGATTGGATTGGCATAAATGTTATTTTATAATGTGAATCTTTTTTTTCAAATATTTTCTAAGACTTATGTTATTCCACTTTTAAGCCATTGATATACTCACACTGGTTTTTATATTTGAAAAAAATTTGAATCGAAAAGTTCTGCAACTTGACAAATCTGTAACCAACTCATTCACTGGATTAGTTGTAAAAAAAAAGAAAAAACTTGAGAGCTGTAAAGAAAACATGTTAGACAAATAAAGATCATCTATTCAGAACGAAATGAAAAGTCTGTTACTGCGAGAAAAAAGAAAATTAGGAAAGCAATCCTTGGTAATTGACTTTAAATTAATATTCATCGAATAATCAGAAATTATGAACTAAAAATTTTTGTATATTAATACCAAGATGAAGGAAAAACAGGTTAAAGTAATATCATTTAGTCCTTATTGATTCAATATATTATACATTGTACTGATTTTGCATTCAAAAAAATCAATTAGTGTGTTTTAATAACATTAAAAACTATTTTTAAAAATCAAAATTGGAATGATTATATTTTACTGTAAATTAATTTAATTTACTATTATAAATAAAAAGCAAGAAGTTCGCGATAATTAAAAAAGAGAAACTTTACTATCAACATAAAGAGTCGAATTGTATTCATGAAATATATTTCTTTACAAGATTTTTTATGTTAAAAGTAAATGATAGTCTCGAGTGAATTTTAATTATGCAAAGTAAATTCGATAATTTATAAAAATATACTCTACTATATAAATTTATGTGTATAAATTTAAAAATACTGCGATTGAAAAAAATTGCGATGTACAACAAGCGCTAACCGTACCTAATAAATAAAACACAGTGAAAATACAAATAATGTTACTACCTATGGGTATAATGTATACTCATGGTCGCTGTATTCGGAAGAAATCTATATAATACAACTAGTCATCCGTGTCGATGCGAATCTTTCATGCTACATGATTGAGTGATCGGAGGAACCAAAACGTATGCGACTCACCAATAGATGCGAAGTCATTCTGTCAAGGGGAAGTCGTTCAACCAAGGGGAAGTCATCTGTTAACATAATTACTGTAAACAAAATATTTTGATCTCAAAATAAGGATATATGCAAATTAATTCTTAAATTTTATTTAAATAAATTATTCCCAAATTATTTATTTATCAAATATTTGATTATTCCGATCAAAAATTTGGTTAAAAAATTATTTATAAAACATAGATTTGATTTAATTAATTGTTTGAATAAAATATTATTTTGATAATGCTCATACCTGAAGTCCTCTGTCTAAGTCCATGAATGGAAATAGAAGCTCGGAAAATTAAAAAAAAAGAACAGAATATTATTATTCGTTCCTAAAGTTATAGGGTTGATTATTTGAAAATTTTGACTTTGATACAGAAATAAATATTTAGAATGCTTCAAATTTTCAATAATCCTCGAAATTTGTTAAAACAAAAATTGTTGAGCAAAGTGCAAAGTGTGTAATTAATTAAAATGCAAAGATACTTACAATGTGGGTCTCTGGAGCCATTCCTTCCAGGCAGGCACTGACCGGTAACGAATATTTTAAATAAAATTAAAAAAAATAAATAAAAGACTATCTAAACGCGACCGTATAATTATAATCGGCGAACAAATTTACTCTAATTTCGCGTATAAATTTACTTGATACAATTTTTACGCAACGACACCGATTCTAATTCCCTAACTGACTACCATAATTAATTTACATAGAACTAGACGCTCTAACAAGTAATAAAAAACTTTTATAAAACAAACACCGAGTCTACCGGTCGCATTGCGCGCAGCCACAAAAAAAAAAAGTGGAAGAACAAAAAGGGAGGGCAAAAAATGATTGGAAACTATTTCGTTATATTCTTCTACATATTGAGCATTTGTTGGAAAAAAAAATACTGCTTTATGTAGTTCTACCAAGCTGTTATTATTTATTTTTCATTAATAATTATATTATTTCAATACTATAAAATCAAAATTTCGAACGATTATCAAGTTCGAAATAAATACGAGAAATAAAACATTAAATACGAATACTGCAAGTAATTGTTTGTAATATAACTGATTTGGAAAACTATGAGAATTATTGTGTAAATATTCGTTATCAGAATGTTCATTTGTTCGTATTTGCTTAGTGTAAACTAGTAAGCGTTTTATAAACTCTGTAGAATGCCTGTGAAAATCAAAGTTCGTATCGTAAACACGCACAGGTGGCGTACTATGCTATGGCGCGGCTTTCGCGTATAACCTTGCGTCTAAAATTGTTTACGTTTGCAGCTCGGTCTGCTTTGTGTAATTAGTAAAGCTATTGAAATCTGAAGTTCACTCTACAAAAAACAATATCGATCGACACGCAACAAAATCTGCGTCGTTTCTATTTCTCGTCAATATTTGATAAAGTTTAAATAAAAATCTAAAGATTTCAAAGCAAAGAAACGACACGTTTTATCTTTTCCAGACACACGTTAATATTTTCAATAAGCTATAAAATCATCGCATCAGTTATATCACACCATTGTTCTAGAAAGGTCAATCAGATATCAGCTATTACCAATGATTCAATAAAAAGAAGAGAATAAAAGTGAATACCATATATTAACTTTAGTTAAAATAAATTCAATATCATCAAACTGTCACGGGAAGCCATCCTTTAAACGTCCTGGCATCGCTAGATTAATGTTCCTTCGACCTTAAATTGCCAATGGAACTATCTGTAACAAATAAAAATCACAAACTTGAAACAAATCTATCTAAATAAAGCCCAATTATATCCCAAAGTCAATCCAAACTGCGTTATAAATCCAATATCTAATCCTTGAACTCGAAATATTAAATGATATTTAACAATCGAATCGACAAACAACAAGAAACACCAAAATTATTTAATTCATCCCCGCGATGTTTATAAATTGTTAGTTACATGCGTGACAATGCGAACAATGGTATATGGTACGTAATAATTATCGAAAATGTATTAAAATAGCGATAAAATAAAGTTAAGGAAGGTTACGAATCTTGATTCTCCAAGGAAATGACGACGCGTGCCCACTCGTGGTGCCCAGAGAAATTCTCCGAAGCTTTCTCGGAAATTTTCGTGGAAATTTTTTCAATACTGCCGGAGGCCAAACGAATACCTGCAAAACATTGTCAATGTTTTGGTTTTATCTCAATAGAATATTTTTTTATTTATACGAGTCGAGAGTTCCAAGAATTGCTTTCGCTTGGAAATTAAAACACATTCGACGTAAATATTTTCATAACAGTTTGAAATAAAATTTATCATTAAAAAAATATGTATTTTATTATTGGTAAAATTAAGTGATTTGTTTTAATCGTATCCTGTGTGAACGTACATATCATAGTAAATGTTATTTCGATTATTTGTACAATTGTTAACAATAAATTATTCTATCGTGACAAAAATATTCTCAAAGACTGTTTTTTATCTGAATACTAAAATATAATATCTAATTGTAGAAAATGTATAAATTATTCGGTCATATGTATACCTAAGTTTAGACAAAATATCGTTCGTAAAAATCGCAAATAATTAAGTACTGTGAGAAAACAATGTTTATAAAATCTATATCTGAAGGATCGCATAGGATCATACTTTAGAATAATACGTTAAAATTCCATAAATTAGCTGTACAAAATAAATAATTAATTATTATTGCTTCGCGATTTTGTTAACTAGAAAGCTGGTATTTTGAAGTTCGAAAATATATCTATCCTTCTTTAGTCATTTACATTCATCTACGAGACTTCTACTGCGATTCTATGTTTCTATTATCCTCACAGAAATATAACAAGAACAGAAAACTAAACTCACCGCTCTAAATCGTAGAGGACGTAACAAAACGTCTGATTTTTTTACACGATCGGTACTTCAGAACATGGGACACAAAGTCCCAGAAGATGTTAAGTCTATCCTGTATCTCATCTTTGACGGTGTCAAGGAGTCAAGATTCTCTACTACAATCCAACGGAATTGAGTTTTTTGTAATGATGTATCTTTGTCCTAACGAATGTCTTTCTATATACAATCAATCCTACGAGAGATCTGCACCGCTTATTATGTCAATCTCAGCTGATTGTGATATTTGCTGGAACTGACGTTGACTTAAGATCGATTGATATCCTTCTTCTTGAAGGAATTCTTCTTCTTGGAATTCTGTCTGTGATAGCTGATAATACGAGGCATACTAAACTTTTTGCGCAGGCATTAAATTTTGATACGATATGAATGTGTGTTTGATGCTGTAGGTTACAGGTGAGTTTTCCTATTCCAGAAATATGTGTTAGTATTTATACATGGCAACACAAGATTCTTAACCGATGACTTATAAAGTCTAATCATGATTTAGAATCTAACAGTATTAGACATTCGTCTATATGTATCGCAGCGGCGATCCTTTGCGCATTTGACAGCAGTGGATGGCATGTTATTCGTAGCGTGAGACATGTGCCGTGCTTGGGTTGTTTGTTGTGCTAGACCCTGGCCTGTCTTCATCTCTGGTGACTGATACAGCATGCGCGTGAATCACGGATGGTGAGCTGTCTATGTGTATAAGTGTGTGGTGTCTTTTTTTTTTAATTTTCGGCATACTCCACGGATGTAGTTCAAAGTCTCGTGACCGGTTCATAAATAATTGAAGCATGCCTGAAGTTGTTGAATTTTTTCGATACGTTCGGCTGGTGATAAATTAAGAAATTTAATGCACTTGCACAATTGATATTCGCTAAGTGTGTTTAATTTAATTTCGAGTAAAAATTTAAAGTAACTTATTCGTGGCTGTGTTCTTCAAAGTTTTCGTAAAAAATCTTTTCGACGAACTTTTCAGCGAAATTGTTGAATAATTATTGGGTATTATTAAATAACCATGTTTAAGATGTATTATCAATAATAGTGTTTGATGTTATTTGAATAAATTTTTATTAGAACAACGAATTACATTCTGTTTGTTATTAAATTTTAATTGTTTTTCGTTGATTTAATCGTTATTCATTATTCATTTCGAATTTCGAATAAACTCGATTTATTCGTTCTGCACGAATAACAATTCATTAGCTTATTCGATATAACTTTTGTTCAACACTTACCAACAGTTGCTTCAATACATTCTGATTTCCTCGTTAAGGCACAAGCGCGGCGCGAAGCCAACGCTCTTCTGGCGGCCAACCGTCTTATTTGCTCTTTGATTGGTTAGTGTTTTTTTGTTAATAGGTCGTTAAAAAAGCCGAATTTGATGTTTTTGTTAAGGAAGAAGTTGCTTGAAATCATTCCAGAAATCACCGCTTAAAGAGACTTAGACGCCTTTTGGGACACCTTGTAGTATTTTATTGATTATAGCATTTTCGACGTTCTTCACTATTTTTTATACAAGAAAAAAGAAATTGAAGTTTACCGCAAATCACGTTTTACACTACTATTCTAATAGTAAGTGTAAGAACTTGATGCATGCCCAAAAGTATTTTTTTCTTTTATTCTTTTTGATTTTTTGTAAACGTAATAATTAGCATATAATAAGTTCAATTCGATTTAAACGCACAAGTGAATTAAATGCACAAGGTAGAAGAAATTAATTTTGATAATTCGTGTTATTGATGTTACAGATCTTTTAAGTTTCCATATACATTAATTTTTGTTTACATTCGAAAGATAATTCGGGAATTGAACAAAGAATTCCAATGCAATGTATTTTGTTGCTTTAAAAGTGAAATATTGGTTTTCAGAAAGGGTTAATTTTCAAAATGTTTCTGAAGCTAATTATATTTTATTCGCCAACGTAAATACACATTTGCATGCAGTATATTTAAATTTCTTAATTCTATTAGAAGTATTGTATTTTCTATTTTAAGGAAATTTTTTCTACCTTAACTTGGCCTCAAGTGTTGAATGATATATGCATTTAATGTGTACAAAATATGCTGTACGTTATCAACGACAATGTTAGTCTATGTATCTACGTATACACGTGTGTTAATACCTGAGTATGTGCGATTTGGAAAAATGAAAGAGGACATAAGAAAACCATTAATAATTTATTTGTCAATTGTTTTATGATCAGATTCTAAATATGGTGGCCAGCCAGCCGAATATGTATAAAATATGCAAAAAATATGCACGTGGTATTAAAAAAATATGCAATATGTATAAAATATGCACTATGCAAAACACATACAATATGCAAAATAAGAAATATATTTTTAGAACTCGCTAATGACAAAACAAAGTATAAATTCCATTTTTTGTACCTATTTTCTACAAAAATATGCACTCGCATAAACATCCGCAATCTAGTGCTCATTATAAAACGTTCCAATCGAAACAGAATAAATTTCATTTGAAACACTTTTTCCAATATTGAATAATTTAGGAAATAATTGTGTGAAAAATTTGTGCAATAGAATTATGTACAATACGTGATCTACATATACTTCGAACAGTGAATATCTAGACAGTTATTTGAAGGCATAATAAAGACTTTGCCAATTTTATTATAAATCTACTTATTTTTATACAAGTTCACACGAATTTGAATATATTTAAACGAAATGTTTTAATACTTTAATTCTTTTATTTTAAAAAAATATTCCAAATGTAAGAGTTTGTCAGGGTCTTTATTTTTCACGTGCACTGCGACGTTGTTAATCGGCGACTGACTTCGTCGTCGCCTCGTGCTCAGCCCTCGCCATAGGCGATCGTCACTTGTCTCAACCATCCGATCGGCCTATATCATACTTTGTTACACAAATAACCTAACTGATTTCTGTATTATTATAATGTTTTTGAAATCGTGTAGATTTAACATGGCTTAAATTTTGCAGTACATTTTGCAATAGGTTATTTTTCCATTAAATCAGATATCCATTTAACGATTGTTGTATATAAAGCGTGGCCACAATTATAGTACTGGATAGAATTTATTTAGAAATAAATAAAATATTCTTTAAAGGAGCTCGCGAAATTTGTAATAGATTCTATTCATAACTTCTTTTTATTCTTTTTTTTTTTTGTTCATTTCTCGCCCCTTGAAGCCTGATGTTTTTGCTTGTGTGGCTTTACCTTGACTGGATAAGTCTACGTATAACACGCGTGTGTTAATCGGCGAGCAAGAGAACCCGTCGACGGGTTACTCACCGCGGGCGACGCTCCATCGATCGCGTCGCCTGAGAGGGGTGAAATCATGGCCAGAGATACTGCCAAAGCGAGAGAGAATTAATACTAGAGCAGGAGAGAGGAAAATACGCGAGAGTGAGGGAGAGAGAGAGAGAGAGAGATATGGGGAGAGGGGGAAGAGAGAAGAGGAGAGGGACAGAGGGGAGAGGGATAAAGGGGAGAGGGAGAGCGAACAGCAAGGAAGCCGAACTCCCCTATGTATGTCGACGTTCAACTCTGCAATGTCGGCTTTTCGAGGGTGTATTTTATGGTGAAACTGGGGAAATGAGGAGCAACAGAGATAAGTATACGTAAAAAGAAACAAAGCATTGCAGACATAAAGAAAGAAGCGAGAAGCAAAATGAAAGAAAGAGACCAGATAGAAAAAGACAGATACGAGGTAGCGGGAGATTGTACAAGCTATGAGAAGAAAGGATGAACGCTGGTTGAGGCTATAAGATACCCATGAGAGGATCGAAAAAGGAAAAAAAAAAACTTAAGGTGATGAAAGGGAAGAAATTGCAATATCAAAGGAAAAGATTTAGAATGTTATTTTATTCCAGTATTATTAGTGAAAGATAATATTTACACAATGATACAATGTTGTAGACATGTGTCGTGAGAATTTTTTAAGAAACATATACTTCGTATTTCAGAATCTTGGCGTGATCGACAAAATTCGATTCGGGATGAATGTGTGCATATGCGCGCAAGTTACATACAGCATGTGACAACAGAGCTTGGAAAATCCTGGAAGGTTCTAGATTCCTGGTGAAACGTGCCGTATGTAAGAACAATTTTTGAGCGCAATGATACAATTAGGCTTGACCGAGACCAACGAGTTTTATAGCGCGTTATTGCATAACGCTTACATAGATGTTTTACAATTCAACGCTGACTCTGTTTCTTTGCATTTTGAGCAACGCGCGAACTTTTTCAACTGTCTTGGAACTATAGTTGGGAAACGTATTTGAATTTTTAAACCAAAAACGGGTGGTTTCTGTTAATTTAATCACGAATAATTATTTTTCGTAATTTAATTATTTATAACAGCGCGAGTCGGTAGTATCCGACCGTCAACTTTCATCTGTCGCAAGCTCGACGAGGAATTGTCGCGGATTCGTTCGCTCTTCCGCGCTTCCTCATAATTCAGTGTATGTATCACTGAAACGCGCGGAGAATACCCGCGCGACAAAACCCGCTCGTCTGCATCGAGCCTTAAAAGGATCGTTCTGCGTTGAGGGAGATCAGTCTTTTGCGAGCCATTTGTAATTTTTCGAAGTATCAGTATGTTTCTTCTGCGAGCCATTTGCGAGTTTACGAAATATCACTGTAATTCTTTTCCTTCTGATTTCTTTTGCGAGTCTACGAGGTGACTATTCTTTCTTGGTAATACGCGGAATTTAAGTAAAAAATAATTCCTACAATATGGTTACGTAGTATGGATAAGCGATATACTTACATAAATACTATCGTACTAAAAATGATTACTTTTGTTTTACTCCTTGTTATTTTCGCTTAATAAATATCTCTTTTATCGTTACTAAATATCGATTTTAATAGTGTTCTTTGGATTTATACATATTTTTTTCATATATATTACCAGTAACTATCATTTATTTACATATGTAATCACAAATGTGGACAGACTGGTTGATAGAAAATTAAAATTAAAAACAAATTCTTTTTCTGCTACATTGGAATATTAAATTTTTTTCAAATTTTAAACAATTGATTATAAGCGTCATATCAAAAAGCAATATTTCTTATATTCACACAAATTTAAATAGCAGATCTTTGCCGTATTCAGCTATAGGCTTTTGAAGATTATGCGTGATCTTTAGCTAATTGTAAGCGTCTCGCCGAAAATCACCCGTCGCGAATGTGTTAAACGTTATACAGTAGTGTCCGTTAGAGTGTCGCATATGTGTCCCGCTTGAATGTCGCGAACTTATCCTATTAATTTCTAGAACTGAGTCGGTGAACCGAGCGTTCGCGCGTTATCTTTGACTCCTGATGGGCAATTTCATTTGTCAATGAATTATTGAAATAAGAAAAATAGAATTTTTATATTTCTTGTTTTATAATTAAAAGATTATTTTAATCAAATTGTTGATGTTTTTCCAATGAAAATAATACCAAACTTGACTATATTTTAATGAATTTAAATTATACGAGCAGAACTTTTCTACTCTATTCACACTCATTGTTTCTCATTCTCGCCTTCGACGCGCTCGAGAAGCAAGCGAACGACGAGAAATAAGCCCGAGAAATTCTTTGAACACCTATTGCCTCAAACGAGTATCGTAACGAGGATTTGAACGTGCGACACTTAAGCGGATATTATTGTATAGGTATAAAATATTATATAAATTTTATATGTATATGTTGTACACTAATTAAAATGATTTTTTATGCAATATTTACTTTTTCTAGTAAAGAAAAGAAAAGAAAAAGAAAATTTATTTATTTTACTTTCAGACTTAACGCGGACGTAGTAATGTAGCAATTAAGTAGCAGACAAAGGAAAAATAACATTTCCATTGAGCAAAAATGTTTACAAAATTATTTCTGATTCTTTTTTTTAATAAAGTTTTAATGATTAAATATTTTATGTAAATAACATGCAGACGATCTGAAAGAAAAGTTAAAAACGTTTTTATTGGGCTGTAATGCTTACTAAATTTTTAATTGTATCTTCGGTAAATTTTATAGTCTTTAATTCCGCGAATAATGAAAAAAATAAAAATCCTATAAATAATAATAAAATATTGGAGATAAACGTTAAAAGTGATCGTATAAGACGTAAGATGTTTTTACGTACTATGAAAATCAAAGGGAAAAAAAAGGAATAAAGAATGTTCAAATAGTCTAAGAAGTACAAAATTTCAGATCAGGAAAACAAGACTAGGAAAATAATCTATGAGATACATTAATATTTTTAATAGAAGATTTATTTTATTTATAACATATGTCACATTATAATGTCATATTACATATTATGTTATGTAACCATGTGATACAAGTGGAACGATAGTGATTTCATATAAGAAAATGAATCGGGAAAGCTTTTTCTTTAACTTTTTCCGTGTACTTTTAATTTGATATAGATTATTGGATTATTCGACAGTCGAAGATGTACAAGAAGTATGATATATAGTTTATAGAAAACTTATTTTATGTGTTTAATTGTATAACAATTTGCTGGGTGCTTAATTATATTGTTTACATCTACAAATGTTTTCTAATATTATACTCTGTATTTTTCATTGTCCAGGTATTAATAATTGTTTCTTTTAATTATTTAATGCTTAATCTGTCGTTTCGATCTAACATTAGAGATTTATCATTACTTCAGGACTAAAATTAATCGAGTGATTGTAAATCTGACCGATCCAATATTGACACCTTTCTTTAAAACATTCTGATAAAGTTCGTAAAAATAGATCTTGATATTGGTACCTGCAACTGCAACTGTAATTGTAATGGAATGTAATGCAATGCAATGCAATCTAATGTAAATGTTGGTAATGTCTATAAATATATAAAGTATGTGGCACAGTGATGTTTTTCAATCGACTCGGTGAAAGATGGACTATATATAGTGAAATCCAGTAAGTCTAAACATAACCAAGTATTTACACACATACATGTATGTCGATAAATACTTAAAGTTATTTCTTGTTACAGCTAAATAAAACATAAAAAATTAAATTTCATACGAAAAATGTTTGTACAATCATTGATAAATCATATTTTTAACACTAGAACTATCGAACGAAAATGACTGGTTCATAATTTCTTATAGAAATTTTATAAATTTACAATAATGTAGTTTTGGGGATTTTCCGTGATTTTTTGTAAAAAATATGTGCAAAGAATTGTTACCCTTATTACAGATATTTTTTCAAAAACCTTTCATTTTGATTTTTTTGGTATAAATAAGTCTACTTTAATCGCCGGTTGTTCTAGTGTTAAGTTTTTTCTGAACAAAAGAAGAATAAAGTATTATAAGAAGCGAGGAAAGAAATGAAAATAATGCAAATTATAGTGTGTTAAAAAGAATGTTTATTGGTTGTGTATTTATTAAATACATATGCAAGTTTATAAGATATCGATTATATCGATTCAACGTAATATTCCATGTTGTATTTTTATTTACCTTTTAATTTAATTTATTTTCATTTACCTTTCAATATTTATTTCTTTATAGAGCAAACTGGGGACACCTAATATATAGGGGGAGACTTGCTACAGTTTTGTATTCTTTAACAAAGAAACAATAGAAAATTGTATATGTCATAGTATAAAGTAGATACTCCTAACAGGTTACGATAGCTTAGCATTGTTTCAAATAAATTTATCGATCTGAAATTTCTTTATCGAAGTAAATTTTTACCTAACTTATATAAAGTTTTTGTCACAGCGTACAGATTTTTTTTAAATATCATTAGCGTTGCTGATACAGGGACAAGAGGGGAACTCCGGTCGCTCCGACTGATCGCATTTGGGTCGCATCTGGTGATGCGAGGCTATATCATTCGATTCGTAGATATGATTATTTTGACGCATAACAAAAATACGTGTGTCCTGTTCTTATAATTGTGTTAAAAGAAGTAGGCGGTCAAGGTCTCTATACCCATAAACAACGAGCAATAACAACGAGGAATCAGCGAGGACACCGTGGCTGCAGGCGTAGATTCTTGGCGTCGGAAGTTCCGAGTTCAAATCCCGTTAGTGTTACTCCATTTTTTCCTCGCTTCCTACAGAAGGTGGATCTATTATATTTTAACTAATCAGATCCGCATTCCTTCCTCTCGTCATCTTTCCAGCAACGTACAGTGCGTCAGAAGGAAAATATATTATGCATATTTGCTTAAAAGAAGGATGGAAGAGACGTGGCTAGTATGAGTCTCCATACTCAGCAACCTCCACGCGGTGAGGTGAATAACAAAAGTACGCGTACCCTGTACTTATAATTGTGTTAAAAGGTGAATCTGTTACATTATAACCAATCAGCCCCGCATTTCTTCCGTCTGCCAACTTACCAGCAACGCACAGTACATAGGCCAACTTTTGATGCATTCAGTTTTTGATTAAGTGTTATTAAAGTTATTGTTTTAAAACTTTGTATTTGGGGAAGTTCGAGACACGTATCACACCTCCTCGAAGCAGTTTAACCCTATGTAATTTGTAATAAATATCTGCTAGCAAATAAATATTTGTATAATATAATATTTGTCGTTTAAATGATTCCAAACTTCCTGAATACTTGAACAACATGAACTTCACATAGGGAGGGAAGCATGAGACATTTTACATGTTTTGTAAAATAACATCTTCTTAGTATGTTCCTCGTTTAAATCTAAAAAATTTCAATTTGTAACACAGGAGATTGGTTTGGATTTTCAGGGAAAAAGGATTTCTGTTAAAAGAAAGGATAATTTATTTATTTTGTGAAGGACAGGATTGTGCAGGATCGTATTTACAGATTGTACAAAACGCTTCGCTTTCGGTAAATGTAATGTATCTCAATTGTAATTACTGTGACGAGGCGTCCGGGTGGTCCCCTGTTCTCTCCTCTCTAGGAGGCGACCGGCGGATAATCCAGCCGTTCTCTCCTCCAGAGAGTGACCCAGGTACGAGTCCCCGTACTCTCCTGCGCTGCCAAGGCGTCCGAAAGCTAGGCTTCGTACTCTCCTTCTCTAATGGGCGACCGTGGTTTTACCTCGTTCTCTCCCAGAAGAGTGCATTCTAGATTGTACGAGAATGTTCGCGATTCTTCGATCGCGTCCTTTCTGGATGATTGTTACAAATTGATTTTTTTTTAAGTATGTAATATTGAATTGAAGTGTACAAAGGGATCATTTAAATACTGTTTAGCTTCGATTGTATGATCTTTTTTTTCTAAAACGTATATATCAACCCTCGTCAATCTACTCTATTTACCTAATAAATAAAAAGGTAGAATGGTAATATGTATAAACAAAATATAAAGGTATAGGATATAGGTAATATTTTAAAAATATTTGCCTATTAGGTTAGTTCATAAATTAGTGCGGTACTTTATAAATTATTACGGTTGCAAGGGGCGGGGCGTGAGTCAGGCACTACACCGTGGCCTTAAGTTTATGATTTAGTAGGATTAATGGTCAGGATCGAACGAACCGGTGTATGGTTAACATCGGGAGCCGATGGATAGGTTAACGTGGACGAATCAGTGCCTTTTAACACTGAGAGCCAGAAGGTAAACTTTCGTGAATTAACCGATATATGGTTAGTATCGGGAACCACTGAGGAAGTCGTGGACGAATTGATGCTTGGATGACACCGGGAGCCACTCAGGTGAGGGTGCGTGGACGAACCGATATATGGTTAATACCGAGAGCCACTGAAGGAAGGCGTGGACGAACCTGTGTATGGGTGACACCAGGAGCCACTATGGGTCAAGGATATTGGACCTTGCAATCTACTATTACTAATATACTTCTAGCGGTAAAGCTATATTACTGTGGGAATACCCGTTGGTTCAGCTGTTTAATAATTAATGATGGGTGCCTGGATTAAGCAACACGGTTAAAACTCAACAATATATAGGGTGTTCCAAACGGTCTGTAAGTCCCTTTAAGGTGTGATTTCTGAGATAATTCTAAGCAACTTTTTCCTTTGCGGAAATGTCAAATTCGGTTTTGTTAACGAAGTATTAACAAAAAACACTGACCAGTCAGAGAGCGAGGAAGGCAAGCAGCCACCTACGAGAGCGTTATCTTCGTACATTCTGTTCATTTATACTATATCATTATTCCCGACCTTTTCGCAATATTGTAATTAATAATGTGTTTTTGAATTTTTCGTTTAACAAATTCTATGGTTTTTAACTTAAAGCAATATTAAAGTTAGTTTTGCAGTTCAAGATGGTTCCAGAGCGTAGCTCATCATTTAAGGTAAAATTGCTCTTTTCAAAACGTTAAATACATTTTTATGTTCTTTTTGCAGCAACATAACCATCTTTACCATATATAGCGTACATATTTTGGACCGCCTCGGTGTCTTTGTAACCACGATTAAACTCATAAATCAACGCGTGGCGGAAATGCTTGTCTTTATTCACTTGAGTCTGTCATTGTGTATCTAACTTTAGTATTACTAGTGCGAAACGAAAAGTTCCACAACAATTTTCATAACGAAAAATGAAAAATATCGAACAGAATGTATTATATTATCGATAAGCAATTGTTACTGGATGAAATTCACTGCGAAATAAAACTCGCACGTTCTTATGGGCCAATCTAATAGCTTCTTTGTGTAAGTCACTTACATATGGGTTTGATCCACAAAGTAATGCTGTGTTGATTGAATGTATTACCTACATTAACACTAGAACTACCGTAATATTCAAAATAACTGGTTCGTAATTTCTCATAGAAATTTTATAAATTTACAGTGGCGCATTTTTAGGGATTTTCTATAATTTTTTGCAAAAAATATGCACAAAGAATTATTAGCCTTATTATGAGAATTTTTTCAAACACTCATCATCTTGATTTCTTTGCTACAAATAAATCTATTTTAATCGTCGGTAGTTCTAGTGTTAATAAAGCTATTAGTGTCGAAAGATGCAGACAGAAAAAAATAGAAAAGAAAGAAAATAGGAAAAATGATAAAGATATTTTTCGTGATTCTTCTCGAATTTGCTGATGCAACTCGTCAATAAGGCTCACCAGCTACCGCCTTACATTCGAGCATGTTCCAGGTATGATAGAAGAGATATTGTGGGAATGGTGAGCCTGAAGTGAATGTTTAGTTTGGAGCGACAGGTGCGAGTAGTAGAAATGAAGAGTATTTGGGCTGGTACGATAAAGGTGTGAAAGCAGAGTGTTTGACCGAGTGATCGAGATTACCATGTAATTGAATATTTTCTGAGAATGCCTGGACAGAGTTAAAGAAATTGTAAAATGGAAAAAGAGAGAATGTTTGAATATATGGTTGAAGAAAATGTGTGGGGCAGTCTGTTATTGGGAGTTGAATATTGAGCATCGAGAAAATGAGCGTACATAGTGAAGGTTAAGAGTTTTAGAGTTATAAAATATAGAGTATAGCCGATGTACCATGTTATTTCGTATTAAATAAGTTTTAGTTAGAGCTTTTATCTGTCCGTAACCTAACATTCTTAAAATATGTATTGTTTAACACTTGTATGGAAGCACTTGTGAAAACGATCATTTTAAGGATATTTGAAATAAAGTGCTTAGAATTAGGCATACACTGAATAATTTGATTTTACGAATTTAGAACATGTGGAAAAATAGGTACAAGAATAATAAATTAAATCGTACATTTTAAAATTATATAATAATATGATGAATTATGAGATAAAGATTACTGTAAAGCATAAAAATTATCAACGTTGAAGGCAAACACTATGTCAAAGTATCTTCTCAATTTTTTATTAATCATACAATTGCTTTAAAATGGTTTTTACTTCGGCCAAGTATTTGAACAAACAACGTGTTTTTGGATAATACTTATTATCAACTTGTTATTTTAAGATGAAACACTATTTATAAATTTACGTAGCGATAATGCAGTGCAATACATCGATTTCAATATTTCAAATCCTACAATCTAAAACTATAGAAACTACATGTGTACATAAACACGTCAGTGAATTCATATTGATGCTACTTACAATATGATACGATTGAAAATGTATGGTACTATTTAAAAAAATAAAGGTGACTTTAAAATTTAAAAGAAATATGATTCTGGTACAAATAATTTTTCAGTTTTATTATTTGATTCTATAAACCTAATAATTTTTTCCTGAATCATTTTTTCATATTATTAAAAAATATCAATATGGTGATATTTTGAGTGATCATGTTAAATGAGACATCATAGGTATCTATTATTAAGTCAGTAATACAATTAATATTCAGGTTACGTATGATACACAGATATACGGGATGTTCCAAAAGGTCTGTAAGTCCCTTTAAGGGATGATTCTTGAGATAATTCTAAGTAACTTCTTCCTTTGTGAAAATGTCAAATTTGGCTTTGTTAACGAGTTATTAACAAAAAACCCTGACCAATCGCAAAGCGAGTAAGACAACTTCGGTCGCCAGCAACAGCGTTGACTCCGCACCGTGCTCGTGCCTCAACGAACAAGTCAGGATGTATCGAAGCAACTGCGGACGAGGGTTGAAACTCAATTTATTTCTTCTACACGAATAATAATTTATTTTTTTATTTTATCTAACTTTTATTCAACACTCGTCAACAGTTATTTCGATACATTCTGACTTGCTCGTCAAAGCATAAGCGCGGCACAAAGTCAATGCTCTTGCTTGCGGCCAACCGCTTTACTCGCTCTGTGATTGGTCAGTGTTTTTCGTTAATAACTCGTTAACAAAGCCGAATTTGACATTTTTGCAGAGGAAAAAGTTGCTTGGAACCACCTCAGGAATCACGCCTTAAAGGGACTTACAGACCTTTTGGGACACTCTGTCTAATAAGATATGAAATGATACAATAAGAAAATTTGAACTTTTACCGAAGCAATAAAGAAGAATAAATGTCATTTTTTTGAAGCAAACAAAATACTTTATTGTTAGATATTATAGTACAGTACGTGTAGCCCGTGACACATTGAAACAGACCATTTAGTTATACTTTAAATAAATAGCCTTCTTACTCCATAACCAACCTTGATATGACCCGTTAGTCTTTCTTTCGTACGGTTTCATTCTCGTATTCTCGCACACGCGCGCACATATACACGTATAAATTCGTTCATCCGTTCTTTCTGTATCTTTCTTTCCTCTTCATTCTGTTGGTCTGTCTCCCGCTTTCTTTCTTTCTTTAACATTGTTTATAAGCCAATTGTTAACAACATCAATTTTATCTGCAACAAGATAGAGGGAGGGTGAGACTAGTTTCTGTTAGAAAAAATAATATTCCCTCGGCATGTTTCTTTTTCTCTTCGTTTTTATTTTTTTAAAACTTCTCTCTTCCTCTATCTTGCTCTCTTCCCCTCTTTTCGTCACTATTTTTTATCCAACCATTACCACTCCTTCATTCTTATTGTTTTAATTTACATTTGCAGGAGTATTTTTCGTTCAGTCGTTATTCTCGCAAGCATGAAGAAAGTGTAATCGACGAGATTCTTAAAGAGAGGACAATGAATAAAACGATCGATTTTCGAAGAACACGGTTTTTCCTTGTTCTCTTACGATGTCGTTTCAAATTTCATTGCCTCTTCTGTCTGATATTGAATCAGTTTACTGTCCTTCGCAAAATTGCAATATAACTTTTGCACGTGCTTCATCGCATTTTTTTTTTTTTTTTCATTTCTTTAAATCAAAGAGATATTTAATATGGGTAAAAAAAAGATTAATTTTTTATGTTTTATGCATTGTCATTTTGTTTGATATTAATTTCCTTTATCAGTGGTTTCAGTATGGATGATACATTGTAGATTAAATATCTGTTTGAATTTCTCGTTTCTAACTCAATTATTGTTTACAATTTTTTTATTCTCCATAACGAATAACCTGTTTCAAAAAGGATTCTGTAAAAGAAAATTGCGGAACTGTTAGCAACAAAAATCGTTTCAACCGATTCTCTCGATTATGTTTAAAGTTCATTTTGTGAATTCTCTCTTCTCGAAAGAATGTACGATTTCGTAAACCAATAAGTTTAAGTTGTAACCTTCAACTTTGCGATACATAATCATGTTTAAACGAACTATAATTTTTAAAATGAAATTTCAAACAACAGAGAATATTTTTTAATGGGAATAAATAAGTTATTGAATTGTGATTTTATTTTTTAAGCATAGATTTTAGCAATTTTAAGTTTCGATAAAACAATAGCTGTCAAAGTAAAGTCCCATGAGTCTTCTGGATTTTTCTCATCCCTATGTGTCGTCTTCTGTTTCAGACTGAGATAGAAAAAAAGAGAAGTTACAATAGATTGGCTGACCTTCCCTTGAACTTCCTTTTTCCTATAGCAACGGCATATGGACAAAAGCGCGCAAGGGATCGTACCCATGGACAGCATTGCTCTAATTACACAATGAAAACTGAAACAATTATTGGGTGGTTCCATAATTTTTGACAGTCTTTCATAATATTTCGTGACGGCACAAAAAAGTTGCACAACCTACATATATAGACACGTATATATATGTACGTATGTGTGGTTTGTATTTTCTTATGCGCGTACATATGTATGTATAATAGCTACAAATATAGTCACAGGCCAACATTTCGTAGTACAACACAGCACAATCATTGTCGTATCATTATTTTTTCATGTCTGATAGGTTTCACGTTATATTACGGTATCAAGTTTAAATAATATAATCGTAATAATATATAATATATATAATATATATATAATATTAAAATTGACCAGATATATTCTATTGACTAGGCACACTTAGTTTATAACAAGAAAAAAATTGTTTCCCTTTCTCTCACGTTCTCACCCTCAACCTCTCTTTCTTCCTCCTTCCTCACGCTCTCAGGTATGTAGTCACATATTCCTTTTTTTCCTTCTTACTTTTTTTATGATGTTTCCTCTACATTCTGCATGCAACTTATTTCATGGACTTGCAACTTTAATGGTGCCTTGTCTCGTACTTTTCTCTCGCTTTCATCGATTTCCTCTTTCTTCTATCGAACGTTATCAATTAACAATATTAATTAATAACTATCGATATTGCTAACATCATTTAACATGCGTAACATAGCAAATAATTCATTCACGGTACAATTATTGTTAAACATCATCGTAAATTTCAACACTTTCCTTTGTTACAATCCTCCTTTTCCATTTTCCTAGACATTTTCATCTTTCCCTTCCTGTTTCCCTCCTCCATGCCCTTTTCGGACTCTTTCTTTCTCCTCGTTTCTCATTCATGCGCTTATTATTTTCCTTACACGCTCATATGCACATACATATTTAATAGTAAATATTATCGTTCCTTACAATAGTATGAAAAAATAGAAACTTCTGACAATAAAAACCAAACAAACATGAATTTGCGATCAAAGAGGTAAACGTTTTGTAGACGCGTGAGTGCAAATGTTACAGAGGTCGGAGAAAAATTTTAGCTTACGTACGAAATCGAAGAAACTTTCCTTCTTATATTTTATTTTTCCGAAAGAAATCGTTCTAATTCCATTTTTCTATTCTCAAAGATTATTGGAATTATTGTGAAATTCGAACCTACGTGTCGCTTAGGAATTTCGAATCTCACCAATCAAATTCGTATCAATTTGTTCGTGATCCTTCGGAGTGGTCGCGTTGTTGAAAGTGAAACTTGCACCACACGCGCATCCATTCGTACCCCTATGATGCTTCCTTAATCGTTTACGGTATCGTCATTATTATTATATTACTCGTAACCTTCTTTGTTTCTATACATTTCCGCCCTCCCAACACCTACTCTTTCTCTTCCCTTTTCTCTTTCTTCTTACTTTGGTTTTCGTATTTCGCATTCTTTCTTCGTATTCTTTGCCCATCTCAATCTCATTCCCGTTTATCGTAGTAACATTCAAATTTGATTCTTTGAAAGTAGTCACAATCAACTTATAATCTACTTCTGCACTTGTTTTTTGATGCTTTTAAATATACATTATATATATTTTAATATATGTGTTACATATATATGTATATATAGTATGTGTATATGTGTACGTGTGCATATGCACATAATGTTATATACATATATATATGTACATGCATGTATGTATGAATGCGTACGTGCGTGCGCGCGTGTATTTCATGTGTATATTAGGTATGCAAGTATTGTACAAATACTTTATATAGTCTCATGTAGATATCGATGTTATGTATACAATTTTTCAATGTCGCGTTTCCGACTAGGTTCTAGTTGTTTTTGATTATTTCTCGTCGCTGAATCGATGCATGGAATGTATAATTAATTAACAAACTAGATGTAGATAAGTTTGATAGTTTCTCGTTTGAAATAAGCGACGAGATCGCGGAAACGTTTATGAGTATGGTGTGTATGTACGTATCTGTGTTTTTTGTAATTGTTAAATTATAATGTCTTGTGTATACAAAATAGGTTCACTCGGTTAATGGCGACCGTGTAGTGATGTGTGTGCATTTTTTTGGCCGATATTTAACGCTAAGGTTTAACAACGTCAGATACACACGATACAAAAGAATTGTCTGTGCTGTTGACTACCATTTTTATGGGATAACATTGTCCCGGTTATTATGTTTATCCTTTACATTGTATATTATATCTAATTGATAATCAATTGGTTTTAGTGCGTCTGTTCGAGCACCACCTTTGCTTTCTCTGTCCATTAATCGACAAAGTTTTATTTGCAATGGTTTTCTTCGTGCAACGCCAATTGTAACAAGTGCATCGCAAATTTTGAAAACTGTTTAGAACAACCTTCGGTCCGTCTAAAACTGCAAGATTGAGATTCCGACGATGGACGTAGAACCTGTTTTC